>JACYXH010000522.1:4082451-4133903 GCA_026745465.1 Lota lota
GTGTAACATGAAGACAAGTTTGTCCACATTGGCAGGGAGAAGGGAATTGCAGGTCTTGTTTATGATGTAGCCAGTCTTTGAAAATATGCACAGAAATCATGATGAGGGGGCAGGAATGCAATAGCGTGCTTGGCAGCCAAGACCAGTCTATGGTATAGTTTGCTTTCCACCACACAAGTGGACCAGACTACGTTTTGGATGCGTCCAAAATGTACTGCTCCATCTTTTTACGACTGCAGACATCTTCTACTGCTTCAACTTTATCATTGGATTCTGAGACTGCTTTTTCAGAGGAGGCGCATTCACAGTCTCATCCCCGTTCTCCTCTCCATTGCTGCCTTCATGCACTTTAGTCTAGTCTTTAGCACGTCTTTAGTGAAGGTGTCCGGCTAGTCGAAAACCTTTTTTTTTTTTAAACATTACATTTAATAAAATGTAATATTGAGACACTCATAGTTTGTCAAATATACTTTGTAAACCTTTGTAAAGCCTTTGTGAATACTGACGTGTGCTGTGTCGCATAATGTAGAATCGAAACAAAAACAATCATTTATTTTTAATACAACATTTTTAATAGCTATTAGGTCTTACGTCAATGTTAACTTCAGCTCTCTTGTCATCTGCAAGAAAGGTCAGGTGTTTCAACTAGGGATGCACCAATTCCAGTACTCGGACTCTGGCCCGATACTGTGCTTATGTACTCGTACTTGTAAAACTTCTCCGATACAACCACCTGATTTTCTTTTTTTGTCCTATATGATCGTCAACATAGTTATCGATGCCATTGTATCACTGTTACTGAAGTAAGTCCCCACACGTGTGTGGCGCATTTCATAAACAACATCACTCATTATAACGCTCATACACAACGACGGTCCTAAAAAAGTATCACAAAGTTGCCGTGGGCCGTAACCATGGCGATAATACGCCCCCCTATTTCCTAGAGGGAGACATGTTTTTTAAAACTGTAATGGTATTATTAAGTACTCATATCGGTGCTCGGTGTTGGGTTTGTCATTTTCAGGACAGGAATACCGGTTTACTTAACGGAGGAATAAACACACATATTCATCGTTGGTGTTTTAACCAGAACGGGGAAGGAATGACCTTTCTTTATTTTTGCACATGCGCAGTTGTACATCTCTCATAGGGCATGACTGTACCAGTGTAAGAACACAACACTATAACATATCAGTCTATATGCCAACACTCGGTATCGGCGAGTACCGACAGTTCAAGTACTGACACCCAAATGTCAGTACTTGGTCTGAGAAAACGTGGAATCGGTGCATCCCTAGTTTAAACCTGTGGTCCAGAGCTGCGGAGAGCAGATACATACTGCTGGGCTCCAACCTGTTGAGCTCCCATCAGGTGTCAATTTATTTGACGAGGTTCAGCTTTATTTCCCTCATGGTAGGGCTGTCATCTTATGCAGGTACAAGGTGCCACTTTGTTAAATTGAACAGCATTGGCACTGTTGCTCATAGCGACACTTTCTTTTCCTAGGAGAGCAGCTCAGTGAGCTCAGTCCTATTAGGGGAGTTAACATTACATATGCCTAATATGCTTAGTATGCATAAAATGCTTCTATCTGATATTGGATAGTATTCATTTAAATCAATAATGTATATTTTTCATAATAGTTTATGTGAAAGAAAATAACAAATGCATAACCGCCAGCCCCAGTTAATGCTTTGTTCAATGAATCGCTAAACACATGTTTATACAGATCCATAACCCATTAAAACAAGATTATTGTAGAACTCATAATGTTAACTGTACCAGGATAATGGTTTATGCACATCAGATTATTAGTAACATGAACTGTAAAATTAGAAACAAAAGTATATCGGTATGCAATTCCTTAACTCTCATTGACATTGTTTTCAACAAGCATAGATACTACAACTGCATAATAGAATTCCTGAAATTCAGTTATGGCTTTTAGTTTTGGTGTACGGCGTCGTGTGCCACCCCAAGATTTTCAGTGGCCCCATCTGGCCACCCCCATGAAAGATTTCTTGGGGCGCCACTGGTCAAGCATAGAGAAGGTTGAGTTCCACCCAATGGCAACTTCCTGTTTTAGCTTGTGCTCAGGAGCATTCAGCTGCATTTGCTTATCCTTGGAGGCCTTTTTTATAAAAATAATTGTGAGCTATGAGGTTTCAGTCTGTGAAAACTGCGCGTCGGATGGTTGCCTGTTGTTTGAGCGGTGTGTTGATGCAAAGCTGAAGTGTGTGGCCTGAGCAGTGTACCGACTGAACGTTACCCCAGTTCGCCGGTTCTTTCTGCAGTTCCGGTGCAGTGTCATGTTTTTAGTATTATCATGCACCACGGCCACTCTCTCAATGATTAACATTCTGTAACACTTCACCATTCTGTACCACTATACCTATTGTTAATATCCTTGGTTTGCATATGACGTTAGCATTGAGCTAGGCTGTGTCTTCTTTGTACTGGCAGGTCACTTGCGGGTCGGACGCTGTTTGTGACCGGTGCAAGCCGCGGTATCGGTCGAGCTATCGCTTTGAAGGCGGCACGCGACGGAGCTAATGTGGTGGTGGCCGCAAAGACTGCTGAGGCTCACCCCAAGCTACCAGGAACCATTTATACAGCAGCAAGAGAGAGTAAGTTATACAAGGTATACATGTCAGTTATACATACTATAAATATATATAGTCAGTTATATAAACTATACCAATATATTGAGTCAGTTAATATACTACACACACACACACACACACACACACACACACACACACACACACACACACACACACACACACATATATATGTCAGTTATATATAATATACATATATATAGTCAGTTATATATTATACATATATATAGTTTACTGTGTACTGAGTGTGTACTGTACTGTGTGTAGTCGAGGAGGCTGGAGGGAAAGCGCTGGCCTGTGTGGTTGATGTCCGTGATGAACAGCAGATCCAATCCGCTGTCGAGCAGGCGGTCGCCAAGTTTGGAGGTATAGAGATATACAAGTCACAGATACCTCTTAAATGTATGTGATCTAGAGAGATATGCCTGTTAGAGATATGTGATCTAGAGAGATATACCTGTTAGAGATATGTGATCTAGAGAGATATGCCTGTTAGAGATTTGTGATCTAGAGAGGTATACCTGCTAGAGATATGTGATCTAGAGAGATATGCCTGTTAGATATTTGTGATCTAGAGAGGTATACCTGCTAGAGATATGTGATCTAGAGAGGTATACCTGTTAGAGATATGTAATCTAGAGAGGTGTACCTGCTACCTATAATTTAAAGGGATATATTTTATATTATATTGGTATGTTGATGGTATATTATTGCAGGTATTGATATATTGATGGTATATTAGTGCAGGTATTGATATATTGATGGTATATTATTGCAGGTATTGATATATTGATGGTATATCTTTCCAGGTATTGATATATTGATGGTATATTATTGCAGGTATTGATATATTGATGGTATATTATTGCAGGTATTGATATATTGATGGTATATTATTGCAGGTATTGATATATTGATGGTATATTATTGCAGGTATTGATATATTGATGGTATATTATTGCAGGTATTGATATATTGATGGTATATTATTGCAGGTATTGATATATTGGTGAACAACGCCAGTGCTATTAATCTGACGGGAACTCTTGGGACGCCCATGAAGAAGGTTGACCTGATGCTGGGCGTCAACCTGCGAGGAACTTACCTCACGTAACACAGACAAACACACGCATGCACACACACACAAGCACACACACCCTCGCCAACCGCAGAGTAGACAATCTAGTTCCTGTTAACACCGGCCCACGCATGCCCAGTGTACATGGGTGGTCACGTGATGTATGTTCCAGGCATGTCATGTAGACGGACATTAATTCTGCCACGGTGCTATAACGCTCGTCTGGATGGAGATCGTTTTTTGTTTTATAACGCTGATTGAAAACGAAAACATATTAGTGTTGATGTAGCCTAACTCTGTCCCTCTCTCTTGTCTAACTCTGTCTCTCTGTCGTAGCTCTAAGCTGTGTATTCCTCACCTGTTAAAGAGCTCTAACCCTCACATCCTGAATCTGTCTCCGCCTCTCAACCTCAACCCCATCTGGTTCAAGAACCACACAGGTAACCATGAAAACCATCACCAAACTTTCACTTCAGAATATTATTAACATGAGGCTAGTTGGGAAAATGGCATGGCTCTCTCCCTCCTGAAATGTCTATGTCTCTCGCCCTAGCCTACACCATGGCAAAGTATGGGATGTCGATGTGTGTTCTTGGGATGGCTGAGGAGTTCAGAGGTCAGATCAGCGTCAACGCCCTCTGGCCCAAGACTGGTAAGCGAATGCTGCTATGCTCACCTAGCTAACGCTTCACTAAAGTGTTCAGCTTATTATTACCTATTTAATGCTAATTGAATCATCTCAATTGATTCAGCAGCATTCTCTGGTATCAACCATCCAGACGGCAGTCATATTTTGAATTCAAAATGACGAATTTCCCCAGACCCCCTACAGTGGTTGGTTTTCCAACCATGTCACCTTTTTCACCTCTTATAAGTTTGCAGGTCTGGTAAGGCTGATGTATTGAGTTGTCCATCAGCCAGTTATGCTATGCTATTGCTAATGTATGAGTCGTTCATTAGCCATCCAAATGGATATCATGCTAATGCTAATGTATTGAGTTGTCCATTAGCCATCCAGACGGCTGCTATGGCCATGCTAGGTGGTGAAGGTATTGAGCGGCAGTGCCGCAAGGCTGACATCATGGCAGACGCAGCCTACGCTGTGTTTTCCCGCCCCCTGGCTGGCCCCGCCTACACCACGGGTCACTTCCTGATTGACGAGGATGTCCTGCGAGAGGCAGGGCTTAGCGACATGGAGGTCTACGCTGTGGAGCCAGGTGAGAGTCAATATGATCATCCATCATTGATTAATATTATTGATTTATTCTTTATTTATTTATTGCATTATTATGATTGACAGGTCACCCCCTACTGCCTGACTTTTTCCTCGATGTGGAGACTGATGGTAAGGCCTGTCTCCTAGTGTCCTTCTGTGTCTCCTAGTCTCCTTCAATTTCTCCTAGTGTAATTTTTATTTACATTGTTAATGTTATTTTTTTCCAGGAGCCACGCCCACCTCCAAAGCCCCACCCTCTTCCATGACGGCCAGCAACCCCATCGAAGAAACGTTTGGTTTGATCCGGACAGTTCTGAGCCAAGACCTAGTCCAATCAACCAAGGGCGTTTATCAGTTCGACCTATCAGGTTCCTGCTTACATGTCTCCTTGACTTCTACCTCCCACAAATATCCTACCTCCTCCTAACATGTCTCCTACCTCCTCCTCTTGTCACCACTTGCCTCTTTTAAATGTGCTCTAATTTGAAAAGTTAAACAATACTTTCCTTGATGTGGTTCTTATACAAATGACATGTTAATTATTTAATTATCAGCATATCATTTAAATATCCCCTGACAGGCGAGCACCCTGGCACCTGGTTTGTGGATCTGAAGCAGGGGGCAGGGCTAGCGGGGCAAGGCCTCCCCCCCCTCCCTCCTGATGTTGTGATGAGCATGGACTCCGCCCTCTTCAGTCGCATGTTCCGCGGTAACCATGACAACCATTAACTATGGGATGTTAAATACAAGATTATTAACGGTGATCCTGCTATTATGGGATGTTATTATGGGTTAGGTAACTATTATTTGTCTGTCTCTCTAGGGGAGCTGAAGCCCACCATGGCCTTCATGACCGGGAAGCTGCGTATCCATGGCGACATGACGCTGGCTATCAAGCTGGAGAAGATGATGGGGGCCATGCGCAAGTCCAAGCTGTAGACCATGTTGCCATGAACACCAGTTTGTCTGCAGATGATTCGCCAAAATCTAATTTGTATTATATAACGAACTTAATTTTGCTGCTGTTACCATGGTTACCATGTCGCCTAAGAAACCATGTTAACTATGGGAGATCTACCTATAGGATCTACACCCAAGGTCTTTAAGTTGGAAAGTTGAACAGTTAAGTATATGGGATGGTCACCATGGCAACACGCTACAATACACGTGATGTAGTGGTGTTATATCATTACATTATGATGTCATGGTATTACATTGAAGTACTGTAATTACTATATTAACGTGGATACCGAATATTAAAATATGTTGATATATTTGTAAATGGTTATGAATGTATCTAAGGGGTTTTAGCCTTACTCTTATTGTGATGGTTAGCTTACAACCTGCAGGAACATTTTCTACATTTTGATATTTAATGGGAGAAAAAGTGCATAACATGGCTGATTTATCATCTAAACATTTTGGAATAAAATATCTGCGATTTCATCAGTCGACTTAGTTTTTCTCCACCAGCCCAACCTGTGTGTTTGTGTGTCTATTTGACACAAAAACCTTTTGAAGCCATATATATATACATACATACATACATATATACATATACATGTGTATAGATATACACATATATATATATATACACACATGTATATACACACACATACATATATATATATACATACAGATACACGTGTGTATATATATATATATATATATAAATGTATATATACATATACGTATATATATAAACACACACACACATATATAATATAAAAATATATTTTCAAATATTTTGATGGCTTATTTAATGTCACCAACAGCCACAAACTATTCAATAGATCAATTCATCATAGATTCATCATCACTTCAGAAAACAAATACTTTGGCAATGAGTCAATTTGTTAATGTTGAATAAAGATTGGTTAATACATTGCTTTGAGTCATTTGATTTAATTGGTTAATTCATGGGGTAATAGCCTTCGATTCAATAAACCCCTCTCGATTTTTAGAACACAGATTTCTTGATCTCCAAATGGTGGATCACTCCCAGCCACTTCAGCCGTTACTAGACCAGCCACATTCGGGATTTTCCTTCCACTTCGAATCTTCAGATTCATAAACTTCCTGAAAAAAGAATAACAATTAAATCCAACTTGCTTATAATTTATATCTTAAAATCGCCATATCCCAGTTTTTAAAGCTTCTGACAAACAGAACAAAAATATTCTAAATGATGTAAAAGTTAAGTGCCTTATTGTGCATAGACAACACATTTTAGTATGAATACACGTTCATAAATATTAGAATTGATTGATAAGTGCTGATCAGTGCTATGAACAGGACTATATTAGAGTGTCCATGGGCCCTTTCATTACAGCAACCCCTAGTTGGTTGTGTTTGTTTGCACACGCTTCCATCAGCTGGCGGGTCTGCACCGGGCTCTAGCTGCCACAGACATTGTAACCTTGTCTTCAGAGTATAAATGCAAGACCGTTTTAGTTATAATCTTTGAGAATCTGTGGTTTGGTTTTGCTAATACTATTTTTCAAAATATGTTTGCTGAATTTATATAAGATGGGAATTGTATGAATAAATACGATTCATTATGCACTGAAGCAAAAAGGTTTTAATGCATCAAATTGGTTCATTGTTTAAATCTATGAACCGAGTTTACCTGGTGATAATGGTTATCGTTTGGAAAAAGATTAAATCCTATTCAAAAGATGTAATGCTAATTACAGGTGCAAACGTATACTCGAGTAAACGAGTACTTGTCAAGCAAATCAAACAATTACAAAAAAAGAATACTCGTTTTGTAGTAATTTTTTCAACATCTTACAAATATATTTTTTATTATGTTGATATGAATCGTAAAAAGTCATTGCTGTTATGCAGTTATGCATTGTTGTTGAGAGGCTGTATAGAAAAGGTTTGTTTGCAACATTTGGCCATAGGCGGAGTTCCCCAGGCGTTCAACCAGTTGCTGCTGTGGTGGTTGAAAAAAGAAAATCAAGAACTCTGTAGGACATTCAAATTATTGAAATTATTTAAACTTGCAGTTCAGTCCAAAAAGCCTGAACATTTTGAGCTGTGGCTGATTGTGTTTTAATCTTGACCTGCTCGAGAACACACCGCCGACCTATGGGGTCCCCCGTGTCTCGGTGAATGACCCATGTAGCAGCTGCCACCACGCTCCTATCAAAATACATAGCATGCCTCAAGGAATACCATTTTTGATCCAAGATGTTCGAAATTACAGTCTTTTGTACTTTATTTGAAATCGGTTCGCTGTGGAGTACTTGGAATATGATACACAAAAGGAGTTTGGATACTTTTCATCATGATTTTATAAACTTTTGGGATAAGATTAATCGGATACGAGAATGCGTAGGCCTACATTTAATTTTAGATCGTGCTATGTCGGACCCCAACAATCTGCAGACGTAGGCTAAGTGGGAAAAACGGAGAGACCCCAGGAGACAGGGCTTCCAAGCAAAACTGTTGGGCAGCACCAGTCCTCTCTATAGAGCAATCGTTCAATATTTCTACACAACCAGCCAATTACAAAGTACCCTAACCTGCCCTGCCCTAAACAATAGCCTAACTAAAACACAATCCAACAGCGTGACCAGCCGGGCTCTGGTGTGGGTGTAACACACGTGGACATAAATAAGTGAAAACAGATTGTATAAAACTAGATATTGGTAAAAATTATTATAAAACTTTAATGAAAACATGGATTTGTCTTGTCAGAGGCTTTAACATAAGTATTTAAAGAGGCAATCTCGAAGGGATCAGTTTCATTCTCTACGGCGAAATAAAAAACTGCACGCTGCTACAGAGTTGAAGAGTGAGTCTGTTGCAGTAGCTCCGCCATACCCCCTCTGGCGGAACAACCACTGTTGGGTGATAGAAAACTTGCCACTAACTGCTCTGCTTGTTATTTGAATGCAGCTCGCCACCGACACCCAGTTTGTAACAATAATAATACTGCAAATGCAAGGGCTTTCATCAGTGGGCCATAGGCTCTATCAACATTGTATTATCTCATTCGGCGATAGTGACGTAAGTGACATTTATTAGGGTGTCGAGGACGAAGTCCAAGACAACCTGTTATTGCTGGTTTTATTAATATATACAGCGTTTGACTTACACAGCCAAAACCGCTTGGTTAATTTTGATAACACTTGGTACACCTGTAGAGGAGGACAACAGAAGATCTGTGTGAAAGAATTGCACTGATTGGCCCAAAGGTGGCGCTATAGCAATCGTCTGAAAATGCAAACTTTGAACAAGCATATCTCCTGACCCCTTTGACCTACAGTCATAAAACTTTGACCATATATGCATCTCCTCATGCTGAACAAATGTGCCTCAAGAACCTATGACTCCCGCCATGATAGATTTTCCGCCATTTTGAATATTGTGAAAAACATTAAAATCAGTAGAAGTCCTAGGTTTTTTGAGATACACAGAAATCCTTGGGCACACATACTCTTTGGACCAATATCTTTAATTTGTCTTCGGTAAAAGTCGGTGCAATAAAACATAAGGCCCCCAGGAGCCATTAACTTTGAAAGAAGGTGTGGCTTAACCACGCCGAACACAAATATGCTTATATCGACATCAAGATGGTGTCCTATGATCTTGTGTCCAATACAAATGTTGTTGGGCATGGAATTCTGAACAACAGTACATTTTCAGATTTTAATTTTGGTAAAACAAAATGGCCGCCAGAAGCAAAAAACCGTCAGAATGGGCTTAAAATGCGTTTTCACAAATCTATATGGACTCTAATCATCTTGGCTATAATAGAAAAGTTGTTCAGCATGAAATTCCGAACAAGATAGATTTCTCACTTTTCCAATTATGCCCAAAAACATGGCTGCCAGGGGCTCAAACCGGTTAGAATGCCGTGATTCCAATCCCATTGAACCACTCTAACTATCATTATCTTCATACTGTATGACAATATATAAAACTTTACTCTCACTTTTTTAAACAGTGTTTTATCAAAGTAAACCTAAAGTGTGTGTGTGTGTGTGTGTGTGTGTCTGAAGCTATCATTTCTTTAAAAACTGTTTACAATAAAATCATAACTGGCATAGCTAGTGTGTGTGTGTGTGTGTGTGTGTGTGTGTGTGTGTGTGTGTGTGTGTGTGTGTGTGTGTGTGTGTGTGTCTGACGCTGTCATTACATTAAAAACAACCCATTAACTATCATTATCTTCATACTGTATGACAATATATAATACTTTTGTCTCACTTTTCTAAACAGTCTAAAGTGTGTGTGTGTCTGAAGCTGTCATTACATTAAAAACAATCCATTACAGTGTTTGATCAAAGTAAACCTAAAGTGTGTGTGTGTCTGAAGCTGTCATTACATTAAAAACAACCCATTTACTATCATTATCTTCATACTGTATGACAATATATAATACTTTTCTCTCACTTCATTATCTTCATACTATATGACAATATATAATACTTCCTTGATTTAAACCAAAAACAATACTTGTATGTGTGTGTGTCTGAAGCTGTCATTACATTAAAAACAATCCATTTACTATCATTATCTTCATACTGTATGACAATATATAATACTTCCTTGATTCAAACCTAAAACAATACTTGTGTGTGTGTGTGTGTGTGTGTGTGTGTGTGTCTGAAGCTGTCATTACATTAAAAACAATCCATTTACTATCATTATCTTCATACTGTATGACAATATATAATACTTTTGTCTCACTTTTCTAAACAGTGTTTGATCAAAGTAAACCTAAAGTGTGTGTGTGTCTGAAGCTGTCATTACATTAAAAACAATCCATTACAGTGTTTGATCAAAGTAAACCTAAAGTGTGTGCGTGTCTGAAGCTGTCATTACATTAAAAACAATCCATTTACTATCATTATCTTCATACTGTATGACAATATATAATACTTTTCTCTCACTTTTCTAAACAGTGTTTGATCAAAGTAAACCTAAAGTGTGTGCGTGTCTGAAGCTGTCATTACATTAAAAACAATCCATTTACTATCATTATCTTCATACTGTATGACAATATATAATACTTCCTTGATTCAAACCTAAAACAATACTTGTGTGTGTGTGTGTGTGTGTGTGTGTGTGTGTGTGTCTGAAGCTGTCACAACATTAAAAACAACCCATTTACTATCATTATCTTCATACTGTATGACAATATATAATACTTTTGTCTCACTTTTCTAAACAGTGTTTAATCAAAGTAAACCTAAAGTGTGTGTGTGTCTGAAGCTGTCATTACATTAAAAACAATCCATTTACTATCATTATCTTCATACTGTATGACAATATATAATACTTTTCTCTCATTTTTCTAAACAGTGTTTGATCAAAGTAAAGCTTATTCCTTGATTTAAACCAAAAACAATACAGTACAATGTCAGCAGTAAGCACTGACCTAACTGTTTGCATTGTTGATGCAATGCACTTGCCACTTTCGTGTGTGTGTGTGTCTAAATGCTATGCCAGTTATGATTCTATTTTAAAGTGTTAAACAAGCGTAACTGCTGAACCCTGACTTTGATACACTTTCATAAAACATTGAAGGCTAATCACCACAATTAAGCTGAGGCTATTCCAACCTTATCAACTGTATAACATCTGTAAAAGTCTTACTGGTCTGCCTTGTCTGCCTAAGCCTCGACACCCGTTAATCGCTGCTTGCAGCTTTAATTTAAATTAAAATCTTTAGATATATTAACATTTATATTTAAATTACATAGCCCAGCTATAAACATTAATATTAACTGCTAATATATAATATGAGCCATATATATACTTTAGCAGTAACTGCACTATATATACTTTATATCACCTTCTTCCAGATTGGGGCGCTGGCCTTGAGAGCGTCGATGCAGTAGCGCACAGCCTCTTGGGCATCGCAGCGATGCGGCGATGAGATCGCTATGGCAACGCTCGCCTCAGCAACCGGAACCAGCCTACCGTAGCAACAACAAACAAGAATCAAATACTCCAAATACTTAACAGTACTTTTTCATAACAACTTTTCCACATTATTTGTTTACATTAACAGCACCACAATATTTTCAAATATTAATAAGTAACAAATAGTTCAGTAGAAGGTAAATTACATTAATTAAAATAGGCTAATGTGTAATGATAGGCCTATTAGCATGATGATAAGCAGTAGAAGTAGTACTAGTATGATATATAGAAGTATTGGTATGATAACTTATATGTAGTAATATTAGTATGATAAGTAGTAGAAGTAGTATTAGTATAGTAAGTACCAGTAGTAGAAGTAGAATAATAAGTAGTATAAATAGTATTAGTCTGATTAGGGGATAGGCTATTTGTTGTTGGGGTGGGGGATTGACTTAGTATTCTCTGTGGAATTTGCTGTTTTATGTTTTGCTTTCAATAAATGTCCTTATTGTTTGTTTGATAACCACTGTGTAATGGCAGGGGCACGATCCAATAATGTTCTTTCCTAAGTAGAGCACATTTTGGACTGTTTGTCTAGGATACACAATAGCACTGGTGAAAATGAGTCTCTCCGTTGTTACTCGTAGTGCTTTTTTGCTGTTCTGCTCAATTTAATTGTGTCACATTTACTATATATGCTGAAACGCATCATTCACATGTATTAAAAATGGTTAATCTGTCAAACACTTCTACAGTCTCTTAATCAATGCTGGTTTTGTCATGATCAGATGTGAATACTGTGCGTATTCAGACTCAATCTCTACAGAAACCGGCCACTGTTTAAGTTCATGTTTTTTTTTTAATGGTTTATCATATTAGTCTATATTATAATATATAAGGCTAATAGTATCCCATATTTTCTGTCCAACTGAATGCAGATGACATGAACAGACGCAAACATTGTCGTTTTTGATGAAAAGTAGAATTGCTTGTAGAGGCTCAGTGGGTCATTTAGCGGAGGCACTGCGCCTCGACTAGATAGCTGTGGGAAACCCTGTTAAGACAATTGATTGTCTTACGTGGTTTTCCAAAACTTTAAGGTACAGCAAAATCTATCCAGAAGGACCTTATGGGTCCTTGAGGCAAAAAGATTGAGCATGTAAAATAAGGCCCAAATACCAAATGTCAGATGTTTTTGGCAAACAGTGCGGCTGTTTAGGTATGACCGCAAGTCATAGTGTCCCCTGTGGTGAAAGCGGTACAAAACTTTTCGGAGCTCCTTACTTATGGTTTACTTGTGTATTTCATTTGACAACTCTCAGGTGTTCACGTTTGGAGTGGTTGATTTGAGCATTTTTGCCCCATTCACTTTCCATGTTAAATAATAATCGTTAATTCGTAGGGTTAGCGCACTGCACTGATAAATGCCCAATCTTTCGGCATTGGTTTGGTGTTGATACCTCCAAAACTGTAGGAGATAATTACAGAAAATAAGGCTAACCCTAACCCTAGAAGAATACAAATAATAAAATTTAAGAAACATGATAATGGTGTGGTAATACACTATAATAATAAGAAATCCTAAGAAGAAAGATTGTTGAGCGCTGCCTTGCAGTACTCACCTAATAATATTACACTATAATATATAATAAGGGCATATTTCACCCTACAAACCCGAGACGATGCTGGATGCAGATGTGCTTCACCATTGGCCAGCGAGCTCTGATGTCACGACACACGGCGGACAGTTCAGATTGGACCATGGCCTCATAAGCTTCGTACTCCAAACGAATGACCCGTCGGCCTTCAAAGTGCTCCCGAGTCGTTCCTAGGTAAAACACACACACTTCAATACAAGACACACTATACACCTAGGGGGGGTTAGGGTTAGTAGGGTTAGGGTAACACTTAACACACCTTTAGAGGGGTAGGGTTATTAGGGTGGGTAGGGATAGTGTAACACTACACACCTATAAAGAGGGCAACTGCCCCGCAGGATGGGCTGAGGGCTGAGCTGTAGACTCTCTCAATGGACAGTGGCTCTGAGGACAGACCAATCAGGTCCCTCCTCGGTTCCATGGCCTCGCCCATTTCTCCCATGGCCATGCCCATTTCCGGCATAACCCCGCCCACTTCCTCCCTGGAGGACATTTAGCAGCGTGAGACTAGTGGAAAAGGAGGAGGAGAGGGAGGGAGATACATACTCCTATAAAATATAATAGCACTGTGAACCATGTTAGTGTAGCGTTGTTGACCATGTTAGTATAAGAATAGTACCTTTAGCCTCCGCTGAGTGGCGGCACCACAGCAACCTCGTCACCGTCGGCAAGGATGATGGACTGGTTGCCGGGGGGAATGTACTGCTGACGTACAGCCAGTACCACGTGGTCCTGCAGAGCAGCTAAGCTGAGAGGGAGACAGAGAGTTACTGAGGTGACCATGGTTGCTAGTGTTACAATGGTTGCTAGGGTACCAATGGTAATACCTGGGGTGGAGCTCCAGGAGGACGGCCCAGAGCTGACCACTACTGGTCGCCACCGGCAACGGCACGACCTCTAACCTGAGACCCGTTAATTCGGCACTCTTAGCAAAGTACAGAACAGTCACCTGAAAAGTACACACACACACACACACACACAATGGTTACACAAGTGCGCACACACACACACACAAACACACCCCTTGTCCAACCAAAATAGAAGGAATTGCTGCATGTCTGTCCTTGGATTTTCTCAACAACCGTTCATCAGTTCGACTTTCCACTTGGTGGGTGTATTGCTGAAGACCCAAGTAAGTGCAGGGTCCAGTGGGCAAATCCTGACGGGCCGCCGCACTGGTGGGACGTCAGTAAATCCAATATTTTTTTTTTCCAGCCTTGTCTGTCTCTTCACTGGCCCTCTAAGCTAATGTTAAGTCTTGTAGCACTAACTTTGCTGCGTTAGTGAACTTCAATAAGTTCATTTGTTGAAGCATAATTTAGCCAGCTGACTGGCAAAAAGATGTACATGTGATAATGTTATTTCTTGCAGGTCACTTACCAGGGCCAGTCATTCTCACAATCTAAGACGAGTACTAGTAACGTTGCTAAAGTGTGTCCTGAAGCTGTTTTTGACTGTTTCTGGTAGAGAGGTACTGGATATTGTTGTTAGAGACTTTACACATAATGGAACTGTATCTAAGGCACGTGTTAATCCATACATGGACTGTATAGAATAGTTGGTGTTATATTGCTATTGTACATAATAATCAGCTATAGTCAGTGAACCCAAAATCGTTTTTCTGCTTTAAACGTGGTAATTTGTCTTATATGATCTCAATATAATGCCATTTTATCACTGTTACTGAAATACAAATAATTGAGAGAAAACAGGTGTCAAATTCTATGTTTTTGCCATTCTCTATCAAACAGTTTGTGAACATTCCACTCTGCTTTGAACACAGGTAACGGTCTTCGTGATGCTGAAGTGCCTTTTAACAAGTGGTGCTCACTACAGAGCCAAATGGGTGGAGCTTGACCCAATTCAGCTCCACTAGGGTTATGGTTAAGGTTATTGTTAGATTGAGGGGTTAGGGTTATTGGTTGCAGTTATGGTTAGGTAGGACAAATTGTGTTTCCGGTATGGATTGGGCAGTGACACTCACACTGTTTTTGTTTTATCCCATGTTCCTACTTCTGTCACACCAGGGGATTCTCCGGGGCTGCAGCTAGATGCTACTAGAACAGGGGTGGCTAACCAGTGCAGCATAAAGAGCCCAAAAAAAACCCGCACCCTAGCGAAGAGCCACACAACACATGCACACCCACACTACAACAGCGGCTTACAGTTCTAATGACAGTCATAATACAAAGCAGAACAGTTTTATAGGTTTCTTTCTTACCTAGACTGACTCAGTGGGAAACTTGGCAGTCTTTGTTATCCACGAGCCTTTTCAGGTCTGGCTTGTACTCAGTTGTGGCCACTCGAAGCAACTCTTTCACGTGTGTGTCGGTAAGAACAGAACGATGTTTTGACTTAACTTGTTTCAGTGTAGAAAACACTGATTCACAGACATAAGTTGCTGCAAACATTGACATTAGCTTGAGTGCAGCCTGTTTAACATTGGGATATCTGTCTGTGGGCACTGTTTTCCAGAACTCTGTGGTTCCTTCTCTCAACACAGATTTCAGTCTGTCATCCTCACAAAGTTCAATCATCTCCAACTGGGACGCTGCTTCATTTGTCACTAAAGGGGCTTTTAAACAGTCAGATTCAGCAGTGAAAGGGTTAATGAGGAAGGTGATCTGTGGCCGTTTTTCCCTCAGGTTGCAGAATCTGTCCTCAAAACTCTGCTGCAGATTTTCAACCAGTGTTGCATAGCGTGCAGTGCTCCTTTGTAAGACCTCAGCTGCTCCTCCACTTGCCTTCAACAAGGATGGGAAATGTGTGAGCTCTCTCTTTTGAAGATGGGTCTGGAATAGCTTGAGCTTGTTGACAAATGTGAAAACACTTTGCACCAGGTCAGGCAGCATTTTTAACTTTCCTTGCAGATCTACATTCAGTTTGTTCAGATGATGCAGCATGTCGACCAGAAACCCCAAATCTGAAATCCACTGGGGGTCATGTAGCTGAGGATATTCCTTATGTTTCTCTCCCAGAAACAGCTTCACTGGGTTCAACATTTAAAAAAAACGGGAAAGCATGTTACCTCTTGAAAGCCATCTCACAATGCAGTGGAAAAGCAGATCACTGGGAAGATCCTCATCAAGTTCAGCTATGAGGTTTTTGAACTGTCTGGAATTGAGAGCATGAGTGCGAATAAAATTCACAATTTCTAGCACTGGTTTCATGACGTGGTCCAAGTTCAGCTTCTTAGACACCAGATGCTCTTGATGGATAATGCAGTGAAATGTCCAAAAATCCGGGAAACGGTCATCAGCTTTACACAGCCCAACAAGGCCATTTGCAGCTCCTAACATAGCTGGCGCACCGTCTGTGGCTATTGCTGTCCGTTTTGACAACTGCAAATTTGCCTTCTCAGCAACAGTCATGAGTGTCTCTTTCAGGTCGATGCCACGGGTCCTGTCTTTTAACGGAACAATGTCAAGGAGCTCTTCCTTAATGATGCAGTCTTCTGACACAGACCGTACAAATATGGCCAACTGAGGCTTATCTTGAATGTCACAACTCTCATCCAAAGCAATGCTGAAATACAGGCATTTCTCAAGGTCCGTATGTAACTGTTTCAATGGACTTGTTAATATCCGATATTCTCTGTTCAACTGTGTGCCGTGACAGCTGCAGGTTTGACACAGACCGCTTTAAATTGTCATTTTCAGGCGCGAGGATAGCAAGGACATCTTTGAGACATGTCTTCACAAAGTCCCCTTCACTGTAGGGCTTTTTGGCACGAGCAATGTTCCATGCTACCTGATATGATGCTAACGTGACAGTCTCGGAGTGCTTCGCGAATTTTCAAAAAAGCTGAGTCTGCTTCTCTGACTGCCGTTTCAACGCGTTTACCTTGTGCTTGCGAAGTTCACTGCCTTTGGGGAAATCCCGGGCGATGTTAGCATGGAGTGAGGTGAAATGGCGCTCCAGGTTTGATGCTTTAAAATGCGATAGCGAAGTCTCGCAAATCAAGCAGAAAGGCTTCCCATTTCGTTCCACAAAAAAATACAGTTCCTCCCACTCAGATAAAAATGTCCTGTGCTCCTCTTCATATTTGTGCTTAGCTTTACTTTTCCCAACTGACTCTGCCATTATTCACTTACTCACTAGCAGCACCTACCCTGCATTGTCAATACACGATATACAGCTAGCTACGGCAACACCACTTAAACAAACCACATAGTTACCGTCCTTACCGACCGACGCAATATGAAACGCGAAAGGATCCATATATAAATATACACAGTATATTTTTTTTCCTTTTATTTTTTTTTAACCCAGTGCCCAGCCGCTCAGTAAGAGCCTCACAGGAGCAGGCCAAGAGCCGCATGCGGCTCACGAGCCGTAGGTTCGCCACCCCTGTACTAGAACTTGTGCTACCAAGTTGTATGAGTGAGTTGGGGTGGGGCTGGACCTGAGCCGGGGGTGCGCTGGACCTAGAGGTGGAGCTGGACTAGGCAAGCTCCACCCATTGGCACTGCAGTGAGCAGCCTCTCCCTTTTAATACTCTGATATCACGAACAAGGGACACAGGCGGCGAGGTGTGTGTGGACGTGTAGAGCTGTCTGGGAAGCGGTTGATTGCGGCATCCGAGAGAAAGTTAAAAGAGAGAAGGTTTAGCAGCCCATTGGTTTCTATAGAAACCTCCGTTAGCCTAATATGCTTGTAGCCCATTTGGTTTCAGCGAAAACGTGCTAACCTCTGTTAGCTTAATGTGCCAGCAGCCCATTGGGTTTCTATAGAAACCCGTGTTAGCGTAATGTGCTAACAGCCCATTGTGTTTCTCTAGAAACATGCTTACCTCTGTTAACCGTATGTGCTAGCAGCCCATTGAAAAAGATGAGATTTCGTGATTTGTCATTGCACAAGTATAATTGCAATACAATGGAATTTGAGGTCTGCTTTTAGCCCATCACTAGCAGCACTAGGTGCAGGCGGCAGCCACAGTGCAGTGCTCGGGGTCCGACTCCACTACTGGCTAGTGCCTTGGTCAAGGGCACCGGCGGGAGTTTTCACAAAAATTTGCTGTCTTTTGATTTCTATAGAAACCTGTTAGCCAAATGAGCTAGCAGTCCATTAGGTTTCTATGAAAACATGCTAACCTGTTAGCGTTTGGTTTTCTATAACCTGTTTTCTATAGCCACCTATATTTAGCAGTAAGAATTCGTTTAAGTTATTTGAGTTCACTAAGTATTACGTTGGTATTATTTGAACTCTGCACGTATTATACGTAATGTTATGTTGTGTTTAGTACGTATTAAGTTAGTATTATTTGAGCTCATTGAGTTAATATTATTTGAGTTTAGTAAGTATAGCGTCAGTAACATTTGAGCTCAGTAAGTATTATGGTAGTATTATTTGAGTTTAGTAAGGATTAAGTTGGTATTATTTGTAGTTATGAGGTCACTAAGTAATAAGTAAGTATTATTTGAGGTCAAGTATTAAGCAAGTATAGTATTCAATAATTAGTATCTGTGGTTAAACTCACCCTCGCCGTCATGAAGACACTTTAATCCTCTCGCCCTTACGGAGGACTTTTTTTACATATATAATACAATATACATTTTGTGGTATGTTTTCTCTGAATAAACTAGAAACGACTATATAGTGGTAGGACGGTTGTACGGTTAGGACGTTTATAATGTTGTATCTTATTATCTATGTTTAGATATAATACGTTTTACACTGTTGCCTTTTCTGTACTTTGAGCGTTTAACCTTAGCCCGTGTCACATGACTATGGTCACGTGATGGATGGTGTCCTAAGCACACTCTGGATACCACGTGATATTAGCATACGCAGAAGATATCGGTGTTAGTACATTTACTAAAATAATATATATGGGTGGTTTAACCCAAAGAAAAATATACAATAATGAGTTTGTGTTTTTGAATTTATGTTGAATAGTTTTATATTTCAATATTATCTTTGATCTTTTATAATGTAGGATTTTAATAGGATTTGTTTTCACCGTTTTCTGTATTAGTGCCCTTACGTTTTCATATGGTGTGACATGAAAATTATTGTATATCAAATGTAATTGTGTATACATTCATAAAGTAATTAACTTAATTCACAATAATCCCATTACTCTCTTGCAATCCACCATTTCCTTGGGAAAATTAATTCATGTTTATGTTTCCTTATCATGGTGGAGAGTAGGACCTCTCGTCCTCAACCAGTGGCGTAAGGTAGTTACGACGGACCCCAGTGCACACTATTATAACTGGCCCTAGTGCACGCTAGCAAGTAGTTATGAAGCACACACACACACACACACACACACACACACACACACACACACACACACACACACACACACACACACACACACACACACACACACACACAATTAGGCGTATATCTATTTGACCAACAATGTGTTTGATTTTACAGTCCAACGAGTTACTTAGGCTATTGTATTGGGAAAGTAGAGTGGTCAAAGAGAAGATGTCCCAAAAACTGGCCAGCTACGCAGTCTGCATAAACCCCATCAATCAAATAATAATTTTACTGCACAACGAACAGCTTTATTACTGCCATATATAAAAATGGACTCTGCATTAACGACATCTATGACCTGCCGGTACAGTGTGTGTGAAGTAGTATCCATAATCACTGGAATGAATGGTGCTTGGTATAGTTCAGCCGTAATGTTCTGTTGAACTCGCTGTGACAAAATATATGGTTTTTTGTTTTTTTTTCATCAAAAATGTCTCCTTTTTGATGGCTTTGGCTTGTCCTCCTGCTCCTGTTCTGTATCACTGACTGGCGTCACCTCAACCTGGTTCTGGCCTCTCATCTCCAGCAGGCTTTCTTACTTGGGTTGGGCCACTTGGGGTGCTGACTGCAACTGGACCGCCTGGTTCTGACTCTGTCTCTGACTCTGACTGGTTAGGCCTGCAACCAATATACATATATATATTATATCATCCGCTTCATTAACTTTTTGCTTTGCTGCAGGCAAACCATGGATCCATCTAATGCTAGGAATAGCCTACCAAGCATCTACTAGGCTGTTGTGACGATGTGAGCTGCTGCAACACCTTAATTTCCCCACGGGGATCATTGAAGTATCTATCTATCTATCTATCTATCTATCTATCTATCTATTAGGTAGCTTTCCATAATACTTTTTAAGCTGGCTATCCACCTGGTAGCGGCCATCATTTACCCAACTTGTAGCCTAGTGAGCCTACCATAATGTATGTATAACTTGTCTTGAAATGTATATCAAACACTATAACCTAACGTTAGGATTATTTAGGACTAACGTTATATCTAGCTTGCTATCCTAACGTTAACTGCCGAATGGTTGATAATAGACCACTGAGGGCAGTGATGCTAATGCCAGTTGAACTGCTGCATTGCTGCTAGGAGGGGGCATCTGCTTGCTCAGCTTGCAGATGTTGCGCCTAAACTAGCTATATCATATTGTCTCGTCACATGATCAAATAGAGACTTGATATTGGACAACAACATATATATTTCCCAACAATCATCATTGCATATCTGTAAACAAAAATACCAAAGAAAATATGAAATTATTCATTGAATAGTAAATTGAATAGTTTTTTACGTTTATTTATAGTTTTTATAGTTGATGTAGAATAAGATGTAGCAATGCCTATGCTACACGCCACCTAGGTGGCTTTTCCCACTCCACCTAGGTGACTTTCCTCAGGCTCCTCCAGACCAATGGACACAGGGTGGTGATGTTGAAAATCCGGTTTATTGTAATGGTTGCACAGAATGGTACATGCAGCTGGTGCTCCATGCTAACATGTAAGAGAGCTCTCCCTGAGTGTGTGTGGTGGTGGCTGGTTTAACCTGTGCACACTGATTGCTCAATGTGCAACAGGTGTGCAGCCTCACCCAGCTCCAGACTCCAATCAGTCTGACTCGGGCCAGGTGAGGCTGCTTAAACCAGCGACCAGCCACACAAACTCCCACATAAGCGTATCATGTTATCGTGTTATAGATTGCTACTGACTATTTTACAAAAGAAAATGAACACCATGACGGAGATGGCTTTTCCTTTTCGAGGACATATATAGCAAATGACACCGTTTGAAAGTTAACGGAGGTTCATCTCCGAGGTGGCAATCTGAATCACTTGAAAGGGTCCATTCTCCATCCAACATATTGTTGAATGGCCCGCCCTGTCCACCGGCCCCAGTGTAACCGCACTGCCTGCACGCTTATATTTACATCATTGTCCACAACTTTCCATGTATTTTAGAATAATTCTGATAAATCTCTTTATAAATATAAACGAATGCTGTTGACTCTTACGGATACCATTGTCTATATTAATATTTGTATGATTAGTAGGATTTATCACAGTTTTTTAATGGCTACAATATTGAAAGTCACAGCAAATGATATAGTGAAATGAACTACTTGAAGGTAATGATATAATATAATATCTGACTATATTGTTTACAGGTTACATGTGTTAATCTCCAGCTCTTTTCCCTATTCCTGAATTTACGGGTTTCCTTCATAATGCAAAGTCTCACTCCATGACAATTTGAATCCCCATATATAGGGAATAGCCTGCTGCTCATGAGGCAAAAGTTAGAATCACCATATATAGGCAATAGCCTGCTGCTCATGAGGAAGCAGTTAGAATCCCCATGTATGAGGAATAACCTACGTCTCACGAGGAAGCAGTTTGAATGTATAGAGAATAGTGTAGAATCCAAATTTAAAAGGAATAGTCTACTGCTCATGAGGACGCAGCTTATTCAATTATGGTATGACTGAATGCTGGCCCATCATTCAGGAAATGGAAAATGTCAATTGCGTGGTTTATGTAGTATGTTCTTAAAATCATCTCTAACTGGCGTTATGTGCCCAGACTGCATGTTCATTGTGTTTAAAAGGTAAAAGATATAATAATACAATTAATAATACTAATAATAAAAGTATGTGTATATATATGTATGTGTGTATATATATGTATGTATGTGTATATGCATATTTGTGTGTACATATATGTATACAAGTCTATGTATATAAATATTTATTTATATGTATATATATATACACACACACATATACACATATGTATATACACATGCACATATATATATACATATGCACATATATATATACATATCCACATATATATATACATATGCAGTATCTCACATTTTTGTAAATATTTGAGTATATCTTTTCATGTGACAACACTGAAGAAATAACACTTTGCTACAATGTAAAGTAGTGAGTGTACAGCTTGTATAACAGTGTCAATTTGCTGTCCCCTCAAAATAACTCAACACACAGTCATTAATATCTAAACCACTGGCAACAAAAGTGAGTACACCCCTAAGTGAAAATGTCCAAATTGGGCCCAATTAGCCATTTTCCCTCCTCTGTGTCATGTGACTCGTTAGTGTTACAAGGTCTCAGGTGTGAATGAGGAGCAGGTGTGTTAAATTTGGTGTCACACACTCCCTCATACTGGTCACTGGTCCCTCAACATGGTACCTCATGGCAAAGAGCTCTCTGAGTATCTGAAAAAAAGAATTGTTGCTCTACATAAAGATGGCCTGGGCTATAAGAAGATTGCCAAGACCCTGAAACTGAGCTGCAGCACGGTGGCCAAGACCACACAGTGACAGGTTCCACTCAGAACAGGCCTCGCCATGGTCGACCAAAGAAGTTGAGTGCACGTGCTCATCGTCATATCCAGAGGTTGTCTTTGGGAAATAGACGTATGAGTGCTGCCAGCATTGCTGCAGAAGTTGAAGGGGTGGGGGGTCAACCTGTCAGTGCTCAGACCATACGGCGCACACTGCATCAAATTGGTCTGCATGGCTGTCGTCCCAGAAAGAAGCATCTTCTAAAGATGATGCACAAGAAAGCCCGCAAACAGTTTGCTGAAGACAAGCAGACTAAGGACATGGATTACTGGAACCATGTCCTGTGGTCTGATGAGACCAAGATAAACTTATTTGGTTCAGATGGTGTCAAGTGTGTGTGGCGGCAACCAGGTGAGGAGTACAAAGACAAGTGTGTCTTGCCTACAGTCAAGCATGGTGGTGGGAGTGTCATGGTCTGGGGCTGCATGAGTGCTGCCGGCACTGGGGAGCTACAGTTCATTGAGGGGACCATGAATGCCAACATGTACTGTGACATACTGAAGCAGAGCATGATCGCCTCCCTTCGGAGACTGGGCCGCAGGGCAGTATTCCAACATGATAACGATCCCAAACACACCTCCAAGACGACCACTGCCTTGCTAAAGAAGCTGAGGGTAAAGGTAATGGACTGGCCAAGCATGTCTCCAGACCTAAACCCTATTGAGCATCTGTTGGGCATCCTCAAACGGAAGGTGGAGAAGTGCAAGGTCTCTAACATCCACCAGCTCTGTGATGTCGTCATGGAGGAGTGGAAGAGGACTCCAGTGGCAACCTGTGAAGCTCTGGTGAACTCCATGCCCAAGAGGGTCCCAGTGCTGGAAAATGATGGTGGCCACACAAAATATTGACACTTTGGGCCCAATTTGGACATTTTCACTTGTACTCACTTTTGTTGCTAGCGGTTTAGACATTAATGGTGTGTTGAGTTAAATTATTTTGAGGGGACAGCAGATTTACACTGTTATACAAGCTGTACACTCACTACTTTACATTGTAGCAAAGTGTCATTTCTTCAGTGTTGTCACATGAAAAGATATACTCCTACTTACTTACAAGAATGTGAGGGGTGTACTCACTTTTGTGAGATAGTGTGTGTGTACACACACACACACACACACACACACACACACACACACACACACACACACACACACACACACTTTAAAGGCTCTCTGAGGCGCATGGAGGCACCTTCTGTAACGCTGGTGCAAACAGGTGTTGGACTCAAAAGCACTACTCGTGACGACAGGCAGGTAGAATCAGAGAGAGTAGTCTTTACTGGAGGCAATAGTTCGGTACACGGGTTGGCAGTAGCAAACAGGGCAAAGGTACAAATACTTGATGCGAAAGAAGAGTCGAGGGGTCGAGATGCGGTCGAGAGGATATTCAATGGCTCACTGGGAAGTTAATGCTGGGACGCTGGACACGGAGGTACTAAGACGAACTGGCACAGAAGGAAGGAAACACACTGGCTAAATACACTAGGAGGGAAGACGTAATGAGGGACAGGTGAAAACAATCATCGCGACGGGGGACGATCACAGGCGGGAAACACGGGGGCAGTGAGTGACGTATCTGGAACCAGAGGAAAAACGAGTAACACAGAAAACAGATGAACTGACTGATGTTCTCTGTTATGCAGCACATCAAACCATGAACATGATTCAGTAAATACA
Organism: Lota lota; assembly: GCA_026745465.1. Lineage (NCBI taxonomy): Eukaryota > Metazoa > Chordata > Actinopteri > Gadiformes > Lotidae > Lota > Lota lota. The sequence goes on from JACYXH010000522.1 coordinate 4,107,227, forward strand.
CATCTGACTCCGCCTCCTCTATTCCTCTGTCCGTGGTCACCTGACCCGTGACCAACATCAGTTCACCTCACCTATTGTCAGCCATCTTACCTGTACCTGCAACCAATTAGCATAGACAAATCTTACAATATATATAGATTTAGAGATATAGATGTATATAGATGTAGAAAGATAGATAGAGATATATGGATGGATAGATAGGTATTTGTATGCATATATATATATATATATGCATATATATACAGAGAGAGAGAGATAAATATTCCTGCTGTGCATTTTCATACAATTCTTGCACAATGTTCAAACCACCAGCATTTTGTTCTCATACTATGGAAGCTGTGTGTCTTTTAGGCTATATTGAAGCTCTACCCTAACAGAGTTAGACACGGAACGATTGCCAAGATTGACAATTTCTTGATCCCCCTCCCTGATGACCTATGAAATTGTGCAAGGTCGGGAAAGGCAGCATGCAATCATTGGTCGGGGTCATACTTGTGTTGCCAGTCTCCCAGAGTTTATGGCACTATGATTCCCTTATCTGAGTCTTGGTGACCATCGGGAAAAACAAAAATATTGTGGTCTGATCCTGGCATTAAATAAACTCCTATTCAAACCTTCTGATGTAAAGTATTACAGCTGTCTCTCTTCTACCATTTATTTCCAAAACACTTGAGCGTGAGGTTTTCGACAATTCTCTGCATATCTCCTTCTCGACCCTCACCAGTCTAGATTCAAGGCACGACCCTCAACCGAGACCCTCCAAGAACTGGGAATCTCTGCACTCTCCCTGTTCAAATTCTACCTCAAGGATAGCACTTACAGGATAACCTGGAAATAATCTGTGTCTGAACCTTGTAGTCTCACTACTGGGGTCCCTCCGGGTTCTGTTCTGGGTCCCATGCTCTTTCCCTCTGTACACCAAGTCACTGGGTTCTGTCATTCCCTCACATGGATTTTCCTACCACATCTATGCAGATGATACATAAATAATTATGTATTTTTCACATTCTGAAACCCAGGAGGCAACACAAATCTCTGTATTTCTGGTTGACTTCTCAGTGGATGTCGACACACAACCTGAAGCTTAATCTGGACATGACTGAGCTGCTCTTCCTTCCAGGGAAGGCATCTTCCATCCATGACGTCTCCATCAATATTTACAACTCTGTGGTACCTGCGACTGGGACAGGAAGGAACCTGGGTGTGACATTGGATGATCAGCCAACATTGCTGGACCTCCATTGCCATTACCTTCCATGCATGTATTGTGCTCCTGTATCTTCCCTTTTTCGATTCCCTTAGTCCTTCTCTATTCAATTCAAAATCTCTCTGAGAAAACATTTTGCAGAAGAAGCAGTACAAACCTTTTTAAGTACATTAGCCAGCTTCTTTAGATTTTTTTCTCCATTGACTATTGAAATAGTAATGCTTACACCTTTTCTCGTCTTTTTGTTTTGGAAACATGAAACTGTTTTTGATTTTATATGGTCATTTGAAAACAAACTCTGTTCTTACCTTATCAGTTAAAACATACAGCCAGTCAGTAGGGTCTATTGGTGCAGCCTTTTTGTAGATGCTAGGTGATACGTTGCTGGGAGGTGCAACGGTGGAGGGGACAGGAGAACTTGATGCTACATAGGTTATTCCCCAAACACCTGAATAGTCTTTCCAACTTTCCCTAATGAATTTAAGGTTGGGGTAACTGACATTAACTCTAGCTATTTATTAAATTAGTAAATGTTGCTATCGTCCAAAGTAAGCTAGTAACACATTGCTCCAACGTTAACTACTATGCAATAGATAAACGCTACATTTATCACATTACCTCTGTCTTTTTCCGGTCTTTCCCCCTATCTTCTGATGTAACTTAATTTATTATATGCCTTATTAGACCACACAATATTAAAACTAACATTAGTACCTCATTGGACCACATATTTGTAGTGCTAACACCAGTTCTGACTAGTTTCTGCCTCTACACATAGAGTGGTCAACACAACACCACAACACCATTTACATGGTGTTGTGTTTATGGGTCTGAGATAAGTCAGACCCTATAGGCGTGGCTTCTTTACCATCACGCCCATACCAATATAGACTGAATTTTTACCTGGATCCTGGAGATGCTTCATGAACCACCTCCAGAGTGCATGTCCATTTACCTTGTATCTCTGAATAATAATCGTTGTATATTTACATTTACATTTAGGGCATTTAGCAGACGCTTTTATCCAAAGCGACTTACAAAAAGTACATTTGACTGAAGACAGAGAAACAATATATCACTGTCGGTACAGTAAGGATGTTCATAGAACCAGTGCCAAGCACTTACAATTGCTCCTAACCCATTCCCCGTATACAACAAAGATAGCTAGGATAAAATGCTACACAATGCTAACTCCTATTTTTAAGTGCCAGGACGTGCAAACATACAATAAGTGTGTGCATTATGTGCTAGGGCGTACAAACATACAATAAGTGCGTAAGGGGGGTGTTTTTCTGAGTGTAAGGGAGGAGGGGGGTAAGGAGGGAGGTTATGCAGAGTCCAGGTGAAGTCTTGTGAGTCTTGAGTGAGTCTTGAGTCTCTTGCAGAAGCAGGTGAGCAACTCTGCAGTCCTGACATCGGCAGGGAGTTCATTCCACCATTGCGGTGCCAAAACAGAGAAGAGTTGTGACTTTGTTGTGCAACCTTTGCTTGCGCTTAGCGATGGCAGTACCAGGTGTCCAGCTGAGGTAGTTGAGCGGATGCTCGAGCTGGGATGTGCGGTCTGACTAACGCTTGGAGGAAGGCAGGGGCAGTTCCGTTGACCGCCTTGCAGGCCAGTACCATTGTCTTGAATCCGATGTGAGCTACTACAGGGAGCCAGTGGAGGTCACGGAAAAGGGGGGTCACCTGGGAGGTCTGTAGGTTGAACACGAGGCGTGCTGCAGCGTTCTGGATATGCTGCAAAGGTTTGAGGCAGGGAGTCCAGCCAGGAGCGAGTTGCAGTAGTCGAGGCGGGAGATGACGAGCGCTTGGACCAAGAGCTGAGCTGCTTCCCTCATGAGGAAGGGCTGGATCCTGCGGATGTTGTAAATAGCAAATCTGTAGGTGATGTTTGCGGTGCAGCATAACTGATTGTCCAGTTCCACACCGAGATTCCTCGCAGTTGGTGATGGAGATACCGCAATGTCATCGACAGTGCCCAATAAGTCCATGTGAGGGCAGTCCTTACCTGGCACAAGGAGGAGCTCAGTCTTTTTGAGGTTAAGCTTCAGGTGATGGGCAGTCATCCAAGTGCTGATGTCTGCCAGACATTCTGAGATGCGTTTCAATCAGGGTGCTGTCAGAGGAGGGGAAAGAGAGAACTAGTTGAGTGTCGACAGCGTAGCAGTGATAGGAGAAGCCGTGTGATGTGATTACAGAGCACAAGGATCTAGTATTTAGGGAGAACAAAAGGGGTCCAAGTACTGAGCCTTGAGTGACACCGGTGTCAAGAGTGCAGGGTTTGGACAAGGAGCCATTTCATGGGACCTGATAGGTGTGATGCGTCAGGTAGGATGTGAACCAGGATAGCGCAGAGTCAGCGATGCTGAGTTCAGTGAGAGTGGCGAGGAGGATCTGGTGGTTCACGGTGTCAAACGCTGCGGACAGGCACGGAGCGACTCCTTTACTGCAAGGAGGGCCGTCTCAGTGGAGTGTGCAGTCTTGAACCCTGACTGATGAGGGTCAAGCGGGTTGTTTTGTGAGAGGTAGGAGGACAATTGGTTAGAGATGGCACGTTCCAGAGATACAAGAGATACCGGTCTGTAGTTCCGGATGTCAAACATCTTATTTTGTTGTGCAATTTTAGGATTGGCTAAGTTGACAAAAGCTTTTAGAATATCTTTATTTTATAATTTGGGGACAAAGGGAGGGGCTTACAACATAAGTTATCAGCCCAAGGCTTTGAATCGGGCATGCTAGCTATTCGCTGTGTGTTTAATCAATTCACTTTTTGTCCTTTGGACTTAGGATCTGGAGGGGCAGTGTGAATATTTGGGTGGCCATGCCTAGATTCGGCCCTGTTTGTTATCAACTTTGCTAAGATATATGGGACAACATTTCTGGCTAATAATACACACAATCTTTTACATTAAGCCGATAATCCTGACAGTGTGGCCCTCTGGATTTGGTCTCATGTTTTCCAGTTGAAAATTATTTGGGACAGTTGAAATAAATTGTGAGAAGTGTTATGGAAATTTCCATAAGACATGTTCGCAAGACACTAAGACACTGTGACCCTTTAGTTATTCTCTATAGTAAACATTTTACTGTTTATACCGTGCTTATCGCCCTGGAGGGAAACTGAGACAGCTTCGGCTGACTCAGACACAGCAATACCACAAGCTACATTCTGAGATGGTCAAAAGGATTAGTGGCCTAACTGCAGCTGTGCCCTCAAGGACGTTTCCCTGCTTTCAACCTGGAGTGTGCCCACTATTCGGGGCTCACTACAGCGCTTCAACCTTTGTATGCTTGACGTGTTGTGTGGCCTCTCTGCGCAGAGACCCCCTTTATCTTATACTATGTCTTAGCCTTTATTACAATAAACTATTTAAGTTTATTTAGAGTCACGTTGTCAATACACTTCAAATAATTTCCACCACAGAAGACTACAGTTTCCTGTGCAACAAGTTATCAGGCATGTCTATGAAAGGCCATTATTTCCTTGCATGTCTCAAGAAATGCCTGAAGGTGTTGAACTGAAACAGCCCCATGCATCTGGACCAATGCTGACAGAATTGTCCATGCATCAGTTTGTTCAATACAAGATGTTTGAACACAAACACAATAATCTCAAACTCCAGTGGTCCAAATTGTTATGAACTTGAGGGCAGAGTTGCGATTGTGTGGAAAATTCTGAATTACAATGGAGGAACACATGGAGTGTATGAACCTTTTGAGACAGGTGCATGTTTTTTCAACTACCCCATTGATTCAACATCTCTGGGAGTCTGTTTGATAACAAAACTGTCTGGTCACAAATATATTTGTGGCTTTGCCTCAGCTACACAGCACATGGCTTAATGAACTTTGCAGGATTTCCTCATTCAGTGCAGTGGAGTTTGTGGATGAAGTTGACCATGATGGCTGCAAGATGCCGGAAATCATTCCATCAAAGCTGTAACCAAGGCTCTGTGGACAGACTCTAGTGTGTCCTCAACTACATTGAACTACGTCAGCAACAGGCCCAACTAGCGTAAATAAACTACGTCAGCAACGCTACGCGGCCCAAACAACCAGCTTAAACTTTGAACAATTCTAACAACCAACGGCGCTCTATGCGTTACTAGTAATAATTTCAGGTGTATTGCTCAAGACCCAAGTAAGCGCAGTGTAGACTGCAAAGTTGTTTGGATGGTTCTCGAGAAAGCATATACCAACCTGTTCCAAACATGCATGTTTTGAACAGGCACAGAACCAGTCTATGGTTAAATGGTAACACTATCAAGCAAGGAATTAGGCTAGCCTTCGCCGAATCAGCACACTAGTTAGGAAAATTGTTCCCAGACGTTCATTAGGTATTCCGAATTTCTGTGGATACCCATTGTTATTGTAGGAATTATTATTTTTATTTTCAGACGCCCATACCTCAGCCAGTGACATGTTCGCCGAGTCGAACCGTGCTGAGCGGTGCCGATTTTCCACTACAGTGTAGTGGAAAAACTAAGGCACTTCAGCATGACAAGAAGAACTCCGCCAGCATTCGTAGCAGAGTGGAACGTTCACAAAGTGTGTGGCAGAAACATAGGATTTTACTCCTGTTTTCTCTACCGTAGGGTCTTATTTTAGTGACAGTGAGAAAATAGCATAGATTACTATGTTGACAATCATAAAAGACATATTACCACGTAAAAAAGTGTATATATGTCTATATATATATATGTGCACATATTGTGCGTGCATATATATGTGTGTGTATATATATATATGCACACACACACATATGTCACTGTACCATAGCTGCTTACCTAGATGCTAACCCTTACCCTGTGTGTTTCCATACCGTAGCAGCTAACCCTAACACTTGTTCCATCAGTGCAATAACACATACTTTTTAAATAAAGTAAGACTGGAGTTGAGTAACATTAGGAAAGTGTTCACTGACATAATGTTAAGTCACAATAACAATAACAGAAATTGTCCAATGTTTCATTTATTTAATAAAGACGAAGTATAAATAACATAACAATACATCAAGAAAAGAATATCTCCAATGTTTCATATATTTAATAAAGACAAAGTATAAATAACGTAACAAGAAAACAAGAAACTAATCTCTCCAATGTTTCATTTATTTAAAAAAGACAAAGTATAAATAACATAACAATATAACAAGAAAATAATCTCTCCATTGTTTCGTTTGTTTAAAAAAGATGAAGTATAAATAACATCACAACAACTGAATCTTTTGTCTCCCTTCAAAACGCTGACAGTTCTCATTCCAGATTGGCCGACACCAAGGCGTACCAGCAGCCAATGAAGGTGCAGAGGGAGCGGGGCATAGGTTTGACGTTGGCAACAGATGCTGTGGTTGTTGACCTGACATCCTGACAGTGTGTGGACTTGATGGATGAAATATAAGTCTGATCAAACACGCAAATACAAAACAGCACTGTAACACAAGGACGCTGTAACACAACAACAACCACTCACCTTTTGGTAGGCAGTAATCAGGTCTCCGAGAAGGAGCAGGATAAACGGATGCCTTGAAGGGGCACCATGGTCTAATCTGAAGTGGGTGGGGCTTGGTTGCCACGCCCACCTGAAGATGCAGCTCGGCTGATGAGGAAATGGGTTGAGGTAAATCTTTAAAAGTACATTTTAAATGTTGGGATACCACATTATAAAATATACAACCCTAACTAGTCACTAGGACTGCTAGCAGTCAATAAATCTATTCACAGCTCACACACTATAATTTACACTGTGACGTCATGGAATGAGATATCAACACAAACCTTTATACACATATGTTACGGGAGGTTTCCTCTATGTGCATGGCAAGTTTCTAGTTCCTAGCATTCATTCAAATTGACACTGTGATGTCATTGGGTATTCACAGTGTAGCTGTGGATACATATTGTTATTCTAGGGTTTGGGTGTTATTCCAGATTGGTAACCCCTATAGCTCAGCCTCTGTGCACAAACGTTTTCACTTCCGGTCAAAGTTTAACGATCGGCACGTCCGCCCCGATGGATAAACAATTCTGAAACTTGGTGTACATGTCTTATTTCGCATGCTGAAACTTGGACCCATTATGTCCGTCAGGATAGATTTTGATGTACAGTGAAAATTTCGGGGAAACTTCAAAAATCTTTTTCAGAACCACAGCTTTAAATGAAAAACATGCAACAGCGTGTCTGATTAAAAGTCGTTGAATTGGTATTGATTGTGTAAAAAAATGGCAGAGTTAAGGCAAATCAAAATATGCTAATTAGCTAACATTATTCTATTAAGTGTGTGTGTGTGTGTGTGTGTGTGTGTGTGTGTGTGTGTGTGTGTGTGTGTGTGTGTGTGTGTGATTGGTAATGCCTATATCTCGCAGTGGACTTGTCAAAAGTTTTCAAATTTGGGGTTTATATACATATCCCTGGTAAGCAGGTCTCGAAAAGGTTTGGTGCCGAAATTCCCATAGGGGGCGCTTATAGTTCGTGGTCAAAGTTTAAACGATCGAAACGATCGGCATTTCCTCCACGATGCATTAAAAATTCGGAACCCTGGTGTACATGCCTTATTTCGCATCCTGAACGTTTTTGCCTCTTGGACTTTTATGGGAGTACAAAAGCATAGAGGGGGTGGCCTCTATGTCCCCAAGTAGTTTCCAGTCCCTGACCATTTCTCAAATGTCATAATAATTGATTGAATATTGAAAGATTTTGTTTTCCGCATAAGCTGGGCATTTTTTACACAATCAAAACCCCTTGAAGGTATTTTGATCAGACAAGTCCATAGATCATGTGTATCAAAACTGTTTGTCATGTAAAGCTTTGGTTCTGAATACGTTTTTTTTCTTCTAAATCTCACTGTACAGAAACATTATGGGTCCAATAGCCAAAAATTTTCACCATGCAAAATAAGACATGTAAACCAAGTTTCTGAATTGTTTATGCATCGGGGCGGCGGGGCTGATCGTTTAACTTTGACAAATTTGAAAACTTTTATGCAATAAGGGGCTTAGCTATAGGCGTTACCCATCCGGAATAATAATAATACCTAAACTCTACAATAACAATAGGTATCCACAGATACTCTGTGAATATTTATTTCGTTTATTAAGTATTTACAACAAATACATAATGTTATTACTTGTAATTACACCATCGTTTCAGTTTCAAGTATGATTACTAATTAGATTACAGTTCTACTACCTCATACTCCCTTTTGAGCGACTTTTCACATTCTTCAACAGTTGTGTTCAACTCCTACAAAAGGAAATGATATACAGACAGCTTTAGATTATAGTCATACTGTTATAAGTACTATATACAGTACTACTAGTAGTAGTACTAATACTAGAAGTACTCTGTCCCCACCTGATGGTAGGTGGCAGACAGCAGGTGAAAGGCGTCCTCTTGAAGCTGCCGCAGACAGCATCTCCCTGACGACATCGAATAAGAAGTTGATAATGAAGGGGTTGTGAGCTGCAGCAGTGCGAGGCATTCTGGGAAATGTAGGATTCAAGGTACTGAATATGTCAAAGTGAATATGAATATGAATTGTTATTCTAATGATCCATTTTACTTTTATTTACCAAAAGTGTTTCTTTAAAGTACATTTACTGCAGAAATAATACATACAATTATTATTAAATACTTACCTGCTAGTAGAACATTGTACAGTAGTCCCATTTTAGACAATAATAATACTTGTCTATAAGTTATTTAAAAAATTTATATAATTACAAATACTACTACAAAACTAAAGTACTTTGAACAAATGTACTCCTCGATAAAAATGCTACTTCCAATACTTTAAAATACTTAAGTAGAAAATAAAATATTAAACATTAAAAAATACTAGGAAAATAAGACTTCATAAATACGTCACGTTAAATATAATAAAAATATGAACACTCTGGTACTTCAAAATAAAAGCTGTAAATGAAGCTGCTACAGGGGAGACTTTCTTATAGAAGCAGATTCTCCACGTCACTGAAATTCTCCCTAAGCCTCTTGACTCATTTTTACAAACAAACAGAAAAAGGTAAACAGAGTTTGTTTAGTATTGGTGCCTACATGCATCTTTTAATGTAGTTATACGTGTTCTGTTGAAATGAGTTTTACAAATGAGTTATGTTGGTTGTTTAATGAGTATATGGTTAGTCAGGTTATGAATCACAGGATATGTTGTTATCCTTTGTGCCATGAGGAGGTATTGAGACAAGGTGCTAAGGTTTAGGGACAAGGTGTGAGGGTGAGGTTCCAGAATTAGGGACACGGTGCTAGGTTTAGGTTTTAAGGTTAGGTGCTACGGTTGGGGCTAGATGCTAGGATTGGGGCTACAGTGTTTCCCCTAGAATGTTTTTCAGGCCTGGTGGTACGCACCGAAAAATCCCTAAGCGGACGAGGCATATTGGCACGGTCAGCTTCGGTCAGATGGTGCAGCAGGCAGTCTGCAATTTATAATTGCGTTCAAATGTTGGTTCACTTGGTATATTAAGACTTAAAACAAAGTGATCACAAGGAGAGGACGACTTAAATAAAGTGTATTTATTGCATATAAATAAATATGAACTTTGTAAAACATAGCACATCATGAACACAGTAGAGCTGTCATTCTTCTTCTATAATCCCATTCGAATTTCATTTCTTATTATTTTTTATATTTGAATTATATTCAAATTTGTAATGCTCAAATATAGCCTACTATTAATACTTACTATGTGCCTATGCACTCTACACAGGCTTGTGCATTGCCAATGCCACTTTTAAACGTTCTGTCCACTAGAGATCATTCTACCAATGAACATTTATTTCTTGCCTCTCGCCTCTCGACGGCGTTAATATACACTGCTCAAAAAAATAAAGGGAACACTTAAACAACACAATGTAACTCCAAGTCAATCACACTTCTGTGAAATCAAACTGTCCACTTAGGAAGCAACACTGATAGACAATAAATTTCACATGCTGTTGTGCAAATGGAATAGACAACAAGTGGAAATTATAGGCAATTAGCAAGACACCCCCAATAAAGGAGTGGTTCTGCAGGTGGTGACCACAGACCACTTCTCAGTTCCTATGCTTCCTGGCTGATGTTTTGGTCACTTTTGAATGCTGGCGGTGCTTTCACTCTAGTGGTAGCATGAGACGGAGTCTACAACCCACACAAGTGGCTCAGGTAGTGCAGCTCATCCAGGATGGCACATCAATGCGAGCTGTGGCAAGAAGGTTTGCTGTGTCTGTCAGCGTAGTGTCCAGAGCATGGAGGCGCTACCAGGAGACAGGCCAGTACATCAGGAGACGTGGAGGAGGCCGTAGGAGGGCAACAACCCAGCAGCAGGACCGCTACCTCCGCCTTTGTGCAAGGAGGAGCAGGAGGAGCACTGCCAGAGCCCTGCAAAATGACCTCCAGCAGGCCACAAATGTGCATGTGTCTGCTCAAACGGTCAGAAACAGACTCCATGAGGGTGGTATGAGGGCCCAACGTCCACAGGTGGGGGTTGTGCTTACAGCCCAACAACGTGCAGGACGTTTGGCATTTGCCAGAGAACACCAAGATTGGCAAATTCGCCACTGGCGCCCTGTGCTCTTCACAGATGAAAGCAGGTTCACACTGAGCACATGTGACAGGCGTGACAGAGTCTGGAGACGCCGTGGAGAACGTTTTGCTGCCTGCAACATCCTCCAGCATGACCGGTTTGGCGGTGGGTCCGTCATGGTGTGGGGTGGCATTTCTTTGGGGGGCCGCACAGCCCTCCATGTGCTCGCCAGAGGTAGCCTGACTGCCATTAGGTACCGAGATGAGATCCTCAGACCCCTTGTGAGACCATATGCTGGTGCGGTTGGCCCTGGGTTCCTCCTAATGCAAGACAATGCTAGACCTCATGTGGCTGGAGTGTGTCAGCAGTTCCTGCAAGAGGAAGGCATTGATGCTATGGACTGGCCGGCCCGTTCCCCAGACCTGAATCCAATTGAGCACATCTGGGACATCATGTCTCGCTCCATCCACCAACGCCACGTTGCACCACAGACCACCACACCACAGAGTTGGCGGATGCTTTAGTCCAGGTCTGGGAGGAGATCCCTCAGGAGACCATCCGCCACCTCATCAGGAGCATGCCCAGGCGTTGTAGGGAGGTCATACAGGCACGTGGAGGCCACACACACACTACTGAGCCTCATTTTGACTTGTTTTAAGGACATTATATCAAAAATTGGATCAGCCTGTAGTGTGGTTTTCCATTTTAATTTTGAGTGTGACTCCAAATCCAGACCTCCATGGGTTGATAAATTTGATTTCCATTGATACTTTTTGTGTGATTTTGTTGTCAGCACATTCAACTATGTAAAGAAATTTTTTTTTAATAAGATTATTTCATTCATTCAGATCTAGGATGTGTTATTTTAGTGTTCCCTTTATTTTTTTGACCAGTTTAATTAGCCGCGTTGTCCATGGTGATAGAGGGCACTGACTCACGACTTGTGTTGTATGGTCCTTTTACATTGAATGCGATTGTTGGTTGCGATTTTTTCACCACACGACAATAAAATAACAAATCATTAAGTTGAATGGGACTGTACACATACAACGTGAGTTCCGTTTTGCGAAAAGGCGACATTAATTTTATTCGCACTAAGGTCTATGTTTTTACGGCTCTCGCCAGAGAATATATCCGTTTAACGGTATGTTTGTCATAGTCCCCATCGACACTGTACAAGTTGTTGGACATGGCGGAGCTACGTTTCTCAACACAGTGTTCTTACCGCATCCATAATGGTAAACTACAATCATAGACCTATTATTATCGGAATCTGTTATATGTATTGGTCATTCATCTCGATAGCAGTCGGCGCTACAAGCCAATGTTTACTTGCATTGCGGTACGTGAATATAGGTTGCTTTTGATAACATGAAGGTGTGCAGTTGTATCGCAACAGTTTCGTTTTGGAAACCAACTTTCTATGAAAAGGGTGATAGCCTATTTTAGTTATTGAACAGGGAAACTAATGTCTCTAAAACACACCCATTTATTATAATGCCCCTCATCCGCGAACAGTCATTTAACACTTGGATTAAAAAGAAATACTCCAGTATAATTGAATCCTCTAAGTACATTGGATATTTTGGTGAAAGGACGTAGCATAAACTCGTCTTCACTAGGCTATATAGGTTGAGTAATCCATCCGTCTGTTCCCTGGCGCGATTATTATAGGAATATGCCGCATACTCGCATCGCGGCTGATGGGTTTTAACGCGCTAGGGCTTTTTAGGTATTCACATAGTATCTGTGGACGCCTGTTGTTGTTGTGGGGTTTGGGTATTATTATTCCGGATTGGTAACGCCTATATCTCCGCGGTGACCTGTTTGGTGCCGAAATTCCCATAGCTATAACTTCCGGTCAAAGTTAAACGCTTGGCATTTCCGCCCCTATGGATGGAACTTGGTGTACATGCCTTATTTCGCAAGCTGAACATTTTTGCCTCTTGGACCCATAATGTCCGTCAGGGTATTTTTTTTTTTTTTGCACTACCACCGTGGCTGGTACCACTACCACTTGAACACATTGTTGTATTGATGTTGCTACTTATTATTATTTATTATTACTTACTTTGTCATTGTTCTTGTATTGATGCTGCTATGTGACTGTTGGGGATCCAAGCCTAAGAATTTTACTCTTGCGTACGTTAAGATGTAATAAAAGCAACTCTGATTATCTGATTCCGATTCTGGTGTCGATATCCCATTCCATGACGTCACAGTGTCAATTACAGTAATTGCTCATAAGCATAATGCACCACTTCGCCAGCAGGTGGCAAAATATCACATAAACGGCATCTACTATTAAATCTCTCCGTGTGTGTGTGTGTGTGTGTGTGTGTGTGTGTGTGTGTGTGTGTGTGTGTGTGTGTGTGTGTGTGTGTGTGTGTGTGTGTGTGTGTGTGTGTGTGTGTGTCTGTCACTTTTCTTATTTTTCAAAATATAAACATTTTAAAAATATAATTGGATGCATTGGTTTGAAGTTCGCCTATACAAACCGAGGCCTCTCCAACGCAGGCTGGGCCTTAAAGGGGTACAAACATCATTTCTCAAAAGTCCGTTTTGAAGGTGGCTTTTGACACTGTATGCTTTAGAAACATGGTTGATGGTTATTTTGATATGTTTACTTCCCGTAAACCAGTTTATAAGGCATACAAATGCCATTTTACCATATATACCAAGCTCACTATATCTGCCACGTATGGAAGACTGCTCCTTCTCAAAATATAGTGTAATTTGCCCCTGGCAATAAACATATCCATGTAGTGTAGTGGTAATGTGTAGTGTAGTGGTAATGGCGTGACCTCGACTGAACAATTTGTGAGACATGGCAGTAATGAGTAATGACTACACCCGTGATTTGCTTGAAAAAGGCGGCCGCTGGGATAGGCGGTGCGTGGGCTGTGAATACCTTGTTTGACTGCTTGCAGTCCTAGTTCTCTTTGATACGCTCTCTCGCTCCGCAGTAATTTAAATGGACTCTGTTAGCAGTAGCACTCGCATCGCGTCAAGATAACGCCGCTTTATTTTTATTGGATAGCTTTTTTTAATATTAATTGAAATTTTTACTTTCATTTATTTTTCCTGTACAATCATAGAGGAAACACTGGGCTAGATGCTAGGGTTAATCAGACTTGTCAAACTCAAGGCCCGCGAGCCACATCCGGCCAGCTGGACAATTGTATCCGGCACGTGAGATAATATTTTATGTCTATCAGAATTGGCCCGCCGGTACATAGCACGCACATCGTTAATACTACAAATCCCAGACTGCACTGCAATATCTGGCGCAAGCTATTGGTTGAGACATCAATCAACGGCGGCAAGCCCCTTTATTGACAAACTATTCAGTCTCACGCTCATACTGTCACTTCGGATCAACTTTAAGCTAACTCTAGCCCTCTCAAAAATGGCCAAACGAAAGGTGGACTTTGAAAACAGGGGCTTTAAAGACAGATGGGAGGCAGATTATCTGTTCACTAACACAAGGGGTAAACCTTTTTGTCTTGTGTGCGGAGCTGTTGTGGCCGTAATTAAAGAATACAACATAAGACGACACGGGGACGGGTACAGGGAGCTGGACACACGGCAGAAGGTAGAAGAGTTGAAAAAGTCTGTTGTCACAGCAGGCTATGTTCAAAAAAGCTCAATCTCAAAGTGAGGCTGCCGTTAAAGCTGAAGAAATAGCTAAATTGGCCCGGCCATTTACCGAGGGAGAGTTTGTGAAGCGATTCATGATTAAAGTGTGCGAAGTCGTGTGTCCTGACCAAAAGCAAGCATTTTTAAATGTAAGCCTAACTAGAAACACTGTTGCTGACCGGACATGTGAGCTTGCTACCAATATACAACATCAGCTGATGGAAAAAGGAAAAGACTTCATTGCATATTCCCTTACTGTGGATGAGAGCAGCGACACAACAGATACTGCCCAGCTGTCAATCTTCATCCGTGGAGTGGACTCTGATTTACGGGTTACAGAGGAACCTTTGGGAATAAAAACCAATGCACGGCACAACCACGGGAAAATACATATTTGAATAAGTTAATAAATAAATAATACAAAAATAAATTGTGTAAATTAAACGAAGCTGCCTTGGGACAAACTGGTAGGACTGACAACAGATGGGGCGCCTGCAATGTGCGGTAGAAAGAGTGGATTAGTGGGCAGAATGCGGGATAAGATGCGGGAGGACAATCGCGCAGGTGAGCTGACAGTTTACCACTGCATTATACACCAAGAAACAGTGTGCGGCAAAGCGCTAAAAATGGAACACGGTGACACAGACTGTTAACTTTATAAGAGCCAAAGGTGTAAACCACCGCCAGTTTAAGGCTTTTCTGGAGGAGATCGATTCTAAAAAATGGTGACATCCCCTATCACACAGAGGTGCGCTGGCTAAGTCGAGGGAAAGTGGTCAACAGATATTTCGAGTTGCGTGGGGATATATGTCAGTTTATGGAAAGCAAAGGGAAAGACCACAGCTCCATGATGAAAAGTGGCTGTGTGTGCTGGCATTTCTGTGTGATATAACGAACCATCTCAGTGCGCTAAACCTCCAGCTTCAGGGACGGGACCGTGTGATCACAGACATGCATGCTGCAGTGAGAGCTTTTGAAGCCAAGCTGCGTCTGTGGGAGACGCATATGTTGCAAGGAAACTTGGGTCAGTTTCCGTGCTGCCTGTCGATGACTCACAAGGTTTCTGCCGCTATTTTTCCAAGTGCACATTTTGCTGAAAAACTGGGCATACTTAGTACCGAGTTCACACGGCGATTTGCCGACTTTGAAGCTCAGAAAACTAAGTTTGAACTTCTCAGTAATCCTTTTGCGGTCGACGTGAACAAGGCACCTATGAACATCCAAATGGAGCTGCTCGACCTCCAATGCAATGACACACCGCAACTCCGCCTACAAGCTGCTCAAATGCTCTGCATGTTTGGTAGCACATACCTGTGTGAGCAACTTTCTCTGTGATGAAGATAAACAAAACAACACACAGGAGTCGTCTCAGTGACGGACGTCTTCACTCCATCCTGAGAATTGCCACAGGTCAGAGCCTGACTGCAGACATTGATGAACTTGCAGCTAACAAAATATGCCAAGCATCTGGCTTGGGCTAAAGTGCATCAGAGCAAAATGTACTACAATGTTTTTGCATTTTTCTCCTGTAATCACAAGGAATACTGTTAATAGTTATGTCTGAAATATTTGCAAATTTTCAATTAAATAAGTTATTTTTACTACCAAAAACATTTTCATTAGAAATGACTCAGTGGAAAACTCCTGACAGAGGAACACAAAAAAATAATGCCACTGAAATCTTATTTGAACTCATTACATTGTTAAATCTGTAAGTTTGGTTTGTTCTGAATTCTCTAAGGGGCTTTTGGAGAAGTTAATTTGTGATAATACATCTGAAAAAACTTTATTTTCAATAAATATCGACTGTTGGGCCAGCGACTTGGACCCAATTTTTATTTTTGGCCCCTTATGTGATTTTGTTTGACACCACTGGGTTAGGTGCTTAGGGTAGGGACTGTGTGCTGTTGCTAACCCTAAAAATGTAAATGCACTAAAATGGTGCTGCCCTCACCTTTAATGCTCGTCAACCCCACACCTGTGGGCCCTTAAAAATAAAAACTATATTTATAACTTATACCAAACCTAAGCAGCGACAGAGACAAAGAGAGAAAGTAATCTAGGTTGACTCTACCATAGGCAAATGATTGCTTTCAAAACACAACATGAAACCTTGAAATATTCACATTACTTTTAATTGTCACCATGGCTACCTGGTTGAAATAACCACAGGAAAAACGTTTGATAAATATAACTTTCTTTCAACATAATATATCACATTAATATTCATAATTTTTATTTATTTGCAGATACATGCAATTTTAGTCTTTTTAAAATACCAACCCCCCCCATTAAGTGCATCTTGAGAGTAATTTTCTTTCAAGTAGGAAATGCTATTTTGAGACCAAGAGGTGATGAAATCTGGTCGACCAGGAAGTTAAAGGGGTTTGATGATGAAGGTCTTGTGTGTTACATTGTATTCATAATTACAGTGTTTTCAACAAGACAGAAACTAGTGCTAGCGGCGTGCGGCAAGGGCAGTGTAGGCGGTGCGCGCAGCCCATAGTGCGGCCGCCTGCAGTCCATACTGCAGAAGGACTGCCCCCACCCCACGGTACAGACAGGCCCCGCCCACCGCCGTTACAGCAGGCTCTGGGGCTCCACGGCCCCCTGTTAGCACGCCAGGGCTAGTGCCTGTAAGCGCATCGTGCAGGCCGTCGTATTGAGTGTTGATGGGCAGCACCACCCCGCCCCCAGCTGCAAGATAGGCAATGCCCCCGGCCAGGGATGCCACGCCCCCATCGGTGTCATCTACGATGGTGCGCGTGCCCTGCACCAAGAGGCGGTGCAGTGCGGTCTCCAGCGGGTACAGGGCCAGATCCGCTACAAGCGATGCCACCAGCGAAGCCGCCAGCTCCGCAAAGTGGCCATCCACCGCTGTCTCTGCGCTGCTAGCGCTACTGATACTCCCCTGGTTATCATGGAGACCAGTGTTCTCCATCGCAGTCTTCTTCCTGGCAGTGGTCCGGGACAGGAAGTAACGTAGCAGGGCAGTGATGGTGGTCTGTAATGCGGTTAGCAGCGCGTAGCGCAGTAGGGAGTGGAGCAGTGCAGGGGCTAGCAGGCGACGGAAGGGGAGGAGCCTGCGTTGGGGGAGGAGCCTAGGACCCAGCAGCCGAGCAACGCCCTCTCGTAGACACTCCAGAGGCCCAGGTGGCTCACGCACCACCTCACTCTTCAAAATAAAACACACCACAGGCTCTTCAAAATAAAACAATAGATATAATATACATAAAATCTCTCAAATAAAAACATACTTTATATTATACTTTACATACATCTTCAAAATAGGATAAATTCAGTGCATCATATTTTAAAATACTAACAAATACCACACAATAAACAACTAGGATAATATTATAATACAAGTGTAAAGTGTGTGCATACGTAAGAGCGTGTGTGAAACCGACCTGCACGGTTTCCACAAGGCTGGCTGCGTAGAACGGCAGCGCGATCATGACAGTCAAACTGAGAGAGAGCAGATTATAATAATTTACCAAAATATACTTAATTACCAATAATACTTATTATCAAGCTGAGAGATGATTATACTTATTTGATAATGATACTAATATTATAATAATAAACTACTCATAATAAAAAAAATATATATATATTACTACTACCAACACTACTACTACTACTACTACTACTAATATACTAAGGATAATAACCATAACAATATACTAATCATGATAATAGTCTACTACTACTACTACTACTACTACTACTACTACTACTACTACTACTACTACACTGAATCTAATACTAGTACAATACACTTATATACTACTACAAATAATATTACAAATACTTTTCATAATATAGTAAATATAATAATACTCATCATAATAAACTCAATACTAATCATACTAATTATAATACTCATAATATGAAAAAGAATACAAATCTTACTTATAATAATACACTAATAATACTTATCCTAATAATATATACTACTACTACTACTACTACTACTACTACTACTACTACTACTACTACTACTACTACTACTACTACTACTTATCATAATATAGTAATTATAATAATACTCATCATAATATACCTATACTAATAATACTCATCATAATACTAAGAATACTAAGAATAATAATGTCCTTATAAAACGAATAATACAAATACTAAGAATACTATCCTATACTAATAATACTAATCATAATACTTACTACTATTACTTACTAATAACTATTAATACACTAACACTAATAATACACTGCTCAAATACTTATATTATAATAATCATAATATAATAATAGAATATAATAATAACAATACTATACTAATAGCATTAATCATAATACTAATACAAATAATATATAATAATATAATACTATTATACTTATATTAAAAATTACATTTATAACATTGTATAGTAATCATACTTTTCATAATAACACTTTATAATAATATTAATCATACTTTTTATAATAGCAATGATATCTATAATAACAATAACATAACATTCTTAATATTAATATTTATAAAGTAAATACACTCCTATTGTACTAATACACATACTAAGCTTACTACTAATAAACAAGTTTATTTTTACCCTTTGAGAATGAAGTGTCCAGCGACTTGCTTGAAGGTCCATCGATGAGGAAGCTCTCTTTAACAGACAATACAGTAATGAATGATGAACCATTAAAGCCAGTACAGTAATGAATAATTACTATTAATTAACTATTTTAAATATATTAAAGTAATAAATAATTAACTATTAATGAACTATATTAAAGACAGCACAACAACTATTAAAGACAGTAATACTTCATGGCAGTATTACTGCATTACTACTCACCGAGGCAGCCCTGAACACTCACTCAGGAGGCCCTCGGCTCCCAGAGAGATTCCCTGGACTAGGAAGGTACTGCCCATCCCCTTCCACAGCGCCTTAGGACCCTGTAACCATGACGACAACAACATAATGACATCACCCTGGACTAGGAAGGTACTGCCCATTCCATTCCACAGCGCCTTAGGACCATGTTACCATGACAACAACAACATTACCCCCTTGGGCAGTAACAATACTTTCACCCTCTCAGCAATAAATACAACTAGGACTGCAAGCAGTCACACAAGGTATTCACAGCCCACCTCAAACTGGCGACCCTACATCCGTGTGGCAGAAGCTATACCACTACACTACATGGACATGTGTTTTGCCGGGTTCAAATCACACTGTTTTGAGAGGGAGCAGTCTTCCATACGTGGCAGATGCATTGAGCTTGGTAGGTGTGGTAAAACGGCATTTGTATGCCTTATAAACCGGTTTAACGTAAGTAAACACATCTAAATAATGACCGACCATGGCTCTAAAGTATACAGTCAACAGCAACCTTTAAAACGGACCATTGAGAAATTATGTGTTTACCCCATTATGACCCAGCCTGCGTTGTAGAGAGGCCTCGTTTTGGATAGGCGAATGTCAAACCAATGCATCCAATTCTATTCTGACATTTTTTATATTTTGAAATATAAAGAACCAGATAGAGACACACACACACACACACACACACACACACACAGAAAAAGACACACACACACACACAAAGACAAGAGACACACACACAAAGGCACAGACACACAGAGACAGAGACACACACACCCACCCACACACACAGAGACAGTGGTTTCATAGTAGATGCCGTTCATGTGTGATATTATGTCACCTGCTGGCGAATTGGTGCATTACGCTTAAGAGCACTCACGTTAATTAACACTGTGACGTCATGGAATGAGATATCGACACCATAATTGTATCACATGTTAAGGGAGGTGTCCTCTATGTGCATGCCAAGTTTAACGTTTCTGCTCCCTTCTGAATATGACTTGTGGCTGATATAATAATGTTTGATTATTTGCATATTTTGAATTTGCCATAACTCAACCACTTTCTACCCAATCAAAAATCGATGATAGATTTAAGCTCAGACAAGCCACAGATCATGAATCTGAAATCCGTTTTTCATGGGAAGCTCTGGTTCTGTAGAAGAAGATTTTTGAAGGTTTCACAGGATGTTCACTGTACAGCAGAATCTACCCTGACGGACTTTAGGGTCCCAGAGGATAAAATGTTCAGCATGTGAAATAAGGCATATACACTAAGTTTCAGAGATTTTCATCCATAGGGGCGGATGGGCTGATCATTTAACTTTGACCGGATGTTATAGCGCCACCTATGCACAATTCGGCGGCAGCCTTTTACGAGACCTGCTTACCGGGGATATGTATAAATCCCCCAAATTTGAAAACGTATGATTACTGCACCACGGAGATATAGGCGTTACCAATCCGGAACAATAATACCCTAACCCTAACCCAACAATAACAATAGGTATCCACAGATACACTGTGAATACCTAATAACATTAACGACTATACAATAGCATTAATAATTTAGCATCAAGGGTTTTGTATAGCCATATACACATGTGTATGTGTAGTCAGTGTATGTGAATGTGTATTCAGTGTGTCATTCTTGTGTGTATATTGAGTACGTGTGTATTTAGTATGTGGTATTCAGTGTGTGGGTATTGTGTGTATTCAGTGTGTGTGTATTCAATGTGAATCAAAGGCAGCAATTGTTGCCAATTGGTGGGGATTCAATTTTTCTAACAAATCAGTCAACAAATGATGGATCATGTATTAATTACCTGGGTCTTGGCTACATGGTACATCACCGTGACAACGGTGAATGGAGACAGGTGCTGGCAGCGAGCATGGTAATTGATCTACAAAATAAATGGGATGGAGATCAATATTTACAACAAATTGCCTATGCAATTGTTCAAATGTTCTAATCATAAATTGTAACATACAATTTGTATAATTTCATTCACACAATTGTGAAGTTGTACAAACAAGTATTAACAGATTTAAAAGAAAGAAGTTACCATGAATTAAAAAAACTTTCATTTTATCTAAAAGCAAAGTGAAGTCACCTGACACTGTCGTCGAATCACAACGCAGGGATGAGCTAGCACATTTTCTGTGAACAGACTATAGAAAGACAGAATACATGTGTATGTATGCATCTATCTATCTATAAAAATAGTATGCATATTAGTAGCAAAAAAGAATATATAATATCTAGAGGTACATAGATGTGACGCAGTGGGAGATATATATATAAACTATAATGTACCTGACAAGGCCAATACCGAACCCGGCGAAGCGATCCAGCTGATCTGAGAAATAAAAAGTATTCTTATCAGCTGTTGAATACTATTCATATAAAGTGATGGACAACAGATATCTGAAATTTACTTCTAATTATGTTATTAAGGTGTGCGTTAAAATAGCGAGAGTTATAAAACAAGTGTTCGAGAAGCATTACCCTCTCTTGGATGTCGCCATCATCCACACACACCTCGCCAGCATTGTTTCTTCACTGTGACACCGAAGAGTATACTAAAAGTAATTTTGACCACTCCCAAGCTGCTGTTTCCATGTTTTCAGCACCACAAATATTATTTAAATACAAGTTAAAGTGAAAAATATGTTTTATTACAATATAAGGCAATGATAAATGACAGAAAATGCAACAAAATGGTGAGATTGTCTCTACATGTTATAGTGATAACTGGATTAAACCACAGCAGTAGCAAGTACAGTTATGTATTAACATAGGCACTTGTAACAATGTTCAGTGAATGTACTGAGTCAGCTGGCACATTCTCCCTCACAGAAGCAGAGGCCTGTGCACTGAAGTGCAGCTTTCTTGCACCTGCAGCGCTTTCTGCAACCACTCTTGCAGCCACAAGAGATCAGCTCGTGGCAGGATTTTGATGCTTGTGGCAACTTTGTCCAGTGGGGCTCATACATTTCTTCTGTTTTCACCCACCCCCAGTCAGTTGGTGATGGCAGCACAGGGTCTGGTAGCAGTGTCTTCCCCCAGATGTGACCACCCTGGTAGACTGCTCTCTTGACATGCCCCATCAGAGCAGCTCGGGTAGGTGGGATTCGCTGCTCAAGTTTTTCCGTGGAAAGTGCTTCCTTCTTGCATGGTCCACCTTGGTTCAGGTGCTGGTTCTGTCAAAAAAATAAGTATGACGAACCTCTCAATAATGTTCATTGCATCATCTGGGATCTCTTTTGGTCCATTTGCCCGCATCAGTCGTGCATCTGTCAGTTCCGGCAGTGATGCTGCCTTCTTTCCATGTCCAGCAAAGCTGGATACAGCCTGTCAAAGCATGGAACATTGGAAGGGCACATGACATCTCAGGTCCGAGGCACGCAGCTATTTAGTGGGCTGCCAGGTAGCGAAAGCTCATGCCAGTTCCGAATGCTAGCCACAGTTCACATCCAGCTGGTAGTTGACTTATGGCAAACACAGCTAAGACCACAACATCAGTGTCAACAGTGCGAATGAGCATCTGGTGGTGGCCATGCTGTGCAGCATGTGATACATGTAGTAGCATACGATTATCAGCTTCTTCATGGCTGCATGGGGCCAGGGTGTGGAGATCCTGCAGTAGCTGTGTGCTGAGCACCCCCTTCCCATCAGTCAGGACAACTTCCTTGTCTTCCTCACAGAACGCCTGAAGGAGGACATTGGACAGGAAACTGAATAGTTCTGTCTTGTTGTTGTCAACCCGCAGAAAGTTCTGCCAGTTTCCTGGTATGGCAGCTTTCCCAACCACACGTCTCCTTACACCCTTTCCACGCTTGGCTCTTGCTGTGCCTTTCAGGGAGTCATCCTTGTAAGTATCCCAAACGAGGTCTACACGTGACACACTGCGCAGCTGAGAAGAGATATATGGGATGAATACCTGCTGGGCATATTCATCAAATGTCTTGGCACCTACTGGCTTCATCATCTGAATGATGGCATCTCCATCAGGAACTACACAGGTAGCATCAGGGGCTTTAGTCTGAGCTGGAGACAGGTCCTCCAGGCATGTCAGAAGGTCACTCTTGGTCCCAAGTCGTAATCGTCCTCCATCGGAGAGCGCTGGTGGCCATGCTTGGTTCTCATGCAGAAAGAAGTCTTCCAGGTTTCCAGCTCTCATTTCACAGCTAATGTAGAGTCGTGAGAACAGCTCGACATCACTTTTCATTGATGTCAGCTGCTGCTTCTCCTTACTTGCCGTCTTTGTCGTTGAGCCAACAAACAGTTTCAACCGGTTGTTTCCTCTTTGAGCACCATTCGTCAAACCCCAAAGGTTCATCTTCTGTATCTGTGTCACAGTTATTCTAGGCCCGATACTGCAGGATGTATAATGTGTGTGTGACTTGGTGGGCACGTCTGGTGCGAGCAACATGTGCTGCACATAAGAAGGAGTTGGCAGTGCCTGCTGTTGTGATCTCCGCTTGTACCAGTGCTTCAACCCAGCCACTGCCTTGCAACCAATCACCCAGGGTCTTCAGAGCTGCCATCTCTATATGCAGGCCGCCAAATATCACAACAAACTTGTCTTCCCCATACATCTCTGGCCACTTCCACTGGAGCTGCTTGGCAATGGCATACAAGGGTTGATCAAACGTTACTACTGGTGTCTGGCCAGCATTCAGATATTGAACAGCCTTTCTGACTACATCCATCGAGTGTTTGATCATTGCCACCATGTGGGCACTCTCGTGGAACAGAGGGAGTAGGGCACTTACTTAGATTACTTTTCTTCCAGCAGGTTGGTGACTTGCATGGTATGCAGACCAGGACATGTTGTCCACACTGATTCACAGTGTACTCTTTTACTTTTACTTGACTCGATTTGTGAAGAAGAAACTGTACTCTTACTCCGCTACATTACGCTACAATGAGCTCGTTACTTTTCTTTTTACCTCTTTGGTATTCTACGCGTCATTGTCTTTACCCCCCCCCCCCCCCACCCCCCGCGTACGCCTTATTTTAATGTTTTATTTTGACAGAGAGAGAGAGAGAGAGACAGGGGGGAGAGGGGGGGGGGGGGGGAACAATTGTGACTTTTTTTGCTTACTTTTCTTGTTAGATATTGGAACTGGAAGTAAACATAATGCCCCATCTGCAACTACATCACTCTCCTCTGATGACTTTTAGAGAACATGCATTCAGCTTAATTTGTGTTCTGGGATACTAGGCCTGCAATATTGTTTTATTTGGCCATCGATTATGGACTGGTGATTTTTCAGTTGATGTGTACTGCTGCTCTTTTCCTCTGCTCAGTGAGATGTGCAGTGTGGCCTAATCACAGATCAGAGTATTCATTTCTAGGCACACAGAAAAAGGGCTGTTGCTTGCCATGCAATACAAAGGTACTGAGTAGGCCTAATCAACACCTATTGATTATTTTACGTTGACCGCTTCCTTCTGGTGTGCAGTTTTCTGTTCAGCATGCCTGGTATGAAATGTGTGTGTGTGTGTTTCCTTCTGTTGTTCTGTCACTGTGGAGACACACACAGTTTATGAGTTTATGGGCTGCCTCGTTCTAGTTCTGCCTGGTAAAAAAAAAAGTATAAAAGTTTGGAAATTTGTGTTACTTGTGCTTATTTATTTATTTTATTTTATTTTTTAAGTACTTGAATTTACCTGAATTATTTTAATTGAAGCTATTTTGTAATTAATTGTATTGATTGGATTAACTATAATTTGCCTAAAGATGATTCTTTTGTATTTTTGTCTGTCTGATTGTTGTCTTGTGTTAAAAAATAAGTACTTTTTTACTCTTACTCAAGTAATTATTTGGATGACTACTTTTTACTTTTACTTGAGTAATATTATTCTGAAGTAACAGTACTTTTACTTGAGTACAATTTCTGGCTACTCTACCCACCTCTGCCTACAACATACTAGGGTTAGTTACTATACCTACAATGTAACTACTCCAGGCTAGGCTAGGTAACCTACCCGGATCTTCTCCAGTCCTCAAGCTAAGCTAGGCTAAGCTAGGTTAACCACCCGGACCTCCTCCAGTCATCAGGCTAGCCCAGGCTAACCACCTGGACCTCCTCCTGTCCACAGGCTAGGCTAGGTTAACAAACAGGACCTCCTCTAGTACTCAGGCTAGGCTAAGCTATGATAACCACTTGGAACTCTTCCTGTCCTTCGGCTAGGCTAACCACCCGGACCTCCATCAGTCCTCACCGGTAGACCCGCCCGCAGGCGTCCCCAGCTGCGGTTCCTCTCCACCGTCTCCGCAGTGTGTCGGCGTCCGCTCTCCGGGGTGCAGGTTCCGGCTACCGGGGATGTCTGGTGGCGTCGTCACCCAGTGCTGCAGGTCGGAAGAACTGCTGCCGCCAAATGACCTTCCACCGTAAAACTGCTCGTCCCGGCCGCGGTAGCCGCCGAGGCCGTCGAAGCTGTCGGGCCGACGGGACGACATGCCTGGCCCTCTCGAGCTCCAATTAACCAACCGGCTTCGGTTTCGATACTATCACACACCCCTCGGTATCTCGCACGTTGCCACAAAAAAATAACGTTAGACGATTAGCATCGAAAACGATGTTATTATTGATCAGTTTAACTTAAATAATCGTAACGTTTCTCTTGTTTTCTAAAAACAAACCGAGCTGTCAAAATGTACCGGAAACGGAAACGATGTCAGAGTCGGAGCCAGCTGACAGCGGACAAGATGTTTTAAAATGTTTTAATATATTTGTATTATGATATATGTCAAGATGTTTTATTATGATATATCTTTTTTAATTATTTATTTATATATATATATATATATATATATATATATATATATATATATATATATATACATATACATTCACTTTATAATGTTTTTGAGCGTCTTAAAAAGTACTAGATAAAGGACATGTGTTCTTATTTTTTATTATTATAGATAGTAGTAGTAGTAGTAGTTGTATAATTAATATCATAATAATTATTATTATTATTATCATTATTATGATGATGGAAGGCTCGTGTGAAAAAAGATCTCTGCGGGAACGCATTGTATGCTGGACTTCCATCGTGAAGGAGGGGACCGTGTTTGGTGTAACTCAGCTAACTGTAAACACGCGGAGTGTGCCTTTTCACGTCATCTTCAATCGATACTAGTATAATTAATCCAAGCTCTGGAATATTCATTTCTTATACATATATTAAATCACCCGTCTTTCTAAACGGCATTGGAGTCGGTACTTGTGGGTTACGGAGATGCTGGCTCACGAGGTGACTGGGAGCTCGCTGTTCTCCGGGTTCCGGGCGCTCGGGCTCTACTCGAACCACCTTCCGCACGTGTTGCGATACCATGCGAGACACCGGGAGTTCTATGTGACCACGGCGGTGGGAAACCGGTTCCACACTTATAATGTAAGTACTAATATACTATACTAGTACTCTAGTTCGATATGA
>JACYXH010000522.1:4146359-4351359 GCA_026745465.1 Lota lota
ACCTACCTGAACAAGGTGTTGGTGGGGAGTTCCCAGGGTGCTTTGCAGCTCTGGAACCTCAAGACCAAGTAAGTTAATTTGAGATATTTTCATTAGTGATGCACCGATTGATCGGCCAACGATCATTATCGGCCGAGATACACCCTAAACACCTGATCGGTGATCGGCCAATCAACTTCAAATTTGCCTATTGCAGGGGCCGAACACATGACTCAAAAACGAGTGTGCACAAGATGCGTCGTCATTAGGTTCAGTCACTGAGATCGTAATGTAATCCTGTTTTAATATAATTCATCTTGACTCACAATAAAGGTGGGCTTCACTTAACCATATAAATAGCTTTTTGTTAATCTCGGTAATAGAATGCAAAAATAAAAAATTATGTAGGTTTCTGCTAAAAGTTGTAAACCTAGACTTGTTGTTATTCACACATCCCCATGTTAGTTGAAACTACTGAAGTATCTATAACCTGATATGACAAGGCTGCTCCCCGCTAATTCCCTCTGCTTTATGTGAAACTAACTTGATGCGCTTTCGCTTTAATGGAAGATAAGCGAGAGCGATTTTAAATGTCTCTAAACTGCGTCACCGAAGTGTTACGTATAGCCAAACGTTTGCATCATGTCAACATAGTTCCTACAATGTGAAGCAAAGGGTTTCTTGAAACTTAGACTTCATAACAGCGCTGTCCGCTATAGCTGGACCCCCGGTCTGAGCTCGTGAGAGAAGCCATAGACAGCACTTCTTTCATGGATGTCATAAAGAGTCGGTGTGTTACGTTGAATACTGTATACACTTCCTTTGCTGGTTATTTATGTTTAATATTTTTATTGTAGTTTTCATTCAATTTATTCGTCCCAGTCATACATTTCCAACTTGCTAACACGTGTGCAAAACTCTCTAAATATATCCCAATAAATAATTAATGTAACCATAGGCTATCGCCGACTTGGTTGACTACTTAAAATCATAACACTGGAGACCTGCAGCCTTTAAAGTGATAGCCTATGCACAACGCGATTGTTTATGTTTTATAGTCTTGTGCAACATCACAGGAAGCAAAAAGTAGGCTACAAATATGAGCATCTTCCATGTAGCCTACACGCAAACGTTGCAGATCGCACCATCTTCATAACAATCCAGACACACACGTTAAAAGCAGTTTGACTATTTATTCTATGTACACATACAATACAATAATGACCAATGAACTGTCTAAGTCATTATTTGTTATGCAAACCTAAGTAACAACAAGTAACTTGTTGTAATAAGTAACTAAGTAACTTCCCTTTTCTCTGCCTGATACATGTGGAGCATATCACAGGTGATACTGTTACATTTGATTGTATGTTGGATTAAATCGGGGTTGGTTGTGCATTATCCATACAGTCTATGGTATTATCCGTTATAGCTCCTTTCTTTAGTGTGCGATTGAGATTGTGTTGGACTGTTTTATTCCTATAAGCAGTAATCCCACTGATTCCTTCTCTTTTGTTAGTGATGTTAAATTAACAAAAGAGAACACATTTCCGTTGGTTCAACTAATTAACAATAACTCTCATACAAGGCTTACTAACTAAGAACCCTTATATATCGGCACACAATTATTTTCACCCATTAAGTGATCATTAAAGGTCATGTAAAAACACTTCCGGTGTACCTGCTGGAAGATATGCTGACAGAGTTCAGTTGCATTGGTTTCCGTAGTAAATAACATCTTGACGTCATCCAGAAGCGCCAATATTTTCAGACGAAAATTATAGCTACAATTCAAGCCACTAGAGCATGCATCTATGCTGGGGCCATATCCAAAAATTATAACAGCTTTGAGGGCCATATATATATAGATAGATAGATAGATATACATACACTATATTGCCAAAAGTATTGGGACACCCCTCCGAATCATTGGATTCAGGTGTTCCAAACACTTCCATGGCCACAGGTATATAAAATCGCATGCAGACTGCTTCTACAAACATTTGTGAAAGAATGGGTCGCTCTCAGGAGCTCAGTGAATTCAAGCATGGTACCGTGATAGGTTGCCACCTGTGCAATAAGTCCATTCGTGAAATTTCCTCACAACTAAATATTCCACGGTCAACTGTTAGTGGTATTATAACAAAGTGGAAGCAATTGGGAACAACAGAAACTCGTAAAATCACAGTGCGGGGTCAACGTATGCTGAGGTGCGCAGGAGTCGCCAACTTTCTGCAGAGTCAATAGCTACAGACCTCCAAACTTCGTGTGGCCTTCAGATTAGCTCAAGAACAGTGTGTAGAGAGCTTCATGGAATTGGTTTCCATGGCCGAGCAGCTGCACCCAAGCCTTACATCACCAAGTGCAATGCAAAGCGTTGGATGCAGTGGTGTAAAGCACTCCGCCACTGGACACTAGAACAGTGGAGACATGTTCTCCAGAGTGACAAATCACTCTTCTCTGTCTGGCAATCCGATGGATGAGTCTGGGTTTGGTGGTTGCTAGGAGAACGGTACTTGCCTGACTGCATTGTGCCAAGTGTAAAGTTTGGTGGAGGGGGGATTATGGTGTGGGGTTGTTTTACAGGGGTTGGGCTTAGCCCATTAGTTCCAGTGAAAGGAACTGGTAATGCTTCAGCATATCAAGACATTTCATGCTCCCAACTTTGTGGGAACAGTTTGGGGATGGCCCCTTCCTGTTCCAACATTACTGCGCGCCAGTGCACAGAGCAAGGCCCATAAAGACATGAATGAGCGAGTGTAGCAATGTCCACTTACTACACGCCACCTAGGTGGCTTCCATACTCCACCGAGATGACTTTCCTCGGGCTCCTCCAAACAATTAGACACAGGGTGGTGATGTTGAAAGACCGGTTATTGCAAAGGTTGAGTACGATGGTACATGCAGATAGTGCGCCATGCAGGAGAGCTCTCCCTGAGTGTGTGTGGTGATGGCTGGCTTAACCTGTGCACACTGATTGCTTAATGTGCAACAGGTGTGCAGCCTCACCCAGCCCCAGAGTCCAATCAGTCTGACTCAGCCAGGTGAGGCTGCTTAAACCAGCCATCATCCACACACACTCCCACAGCGAGTTTGGTGTGGAGGAACTTGACTAGCCTGCACAGAGTCCTGACCTCAACCCGATAGAACACCTTTGGGATGAATTAGAGCAGAGACTGCGAGCCAGGCCTTCTCGTCCAACATCTGTGCCTGACCTCACATATGCGCTTCAAGAAGAATGGTCAAAAATTCCCATAAACACACTCCTAAACCTCGTGGAAAGTCTTCCCAGAAGACTTGAGGCTTTCATAGCTGCAAAGGGTGGGCAGACTCCATATTAAACCCTACGGATTAAGAGTGGGATTTCATTAACATTTATGTGCATGTAAAAGAAGGCGTCCCAAAACTTTTGGCAATATAGTATAGATAGATAGATAGATAGATAGATAGATAGATAGATAGATATCGGTTCGGGGCATGTATGTATTGTTCGGTTCATTCGGCCCAAAAAAAGCTTTGCGCCCTAATTACGGTAACTAGGGAAACTTCTCAGTCTCCGATGATAGAGGGTTAGTCGCTGTCCCTGCACGGCTCAAGTTAACATTTTCTCCATGTACGCCCTTAGATAGAACATAAGCGCGCTTATGTCCTATCTATCCATTATTCTATAGGTCTTAAGTATTTAAACCGAGCAAGACTTGTGGAAGTTGGCAAATTGTATATTAGACACACAGCATTGTAGGCTTGACAATGTCATACATGCTACAATGACTTCTATCACCAGCAGCTCAGCTTTTAAATTTTTTCTTATTATTAGAAAACAATTATATACATATACCCCGGTGAAATGTCTGGAAGGTATGAAAAAATAGATACCGCCTAAGCCTACATAACATCATGAAACCCAGTATTAAGCAGGCCCTGGGGCTGAATTATTACATACCGTAGTATCAATAAGCTCAGAAGTACCCGGTGCTGCTATTGGCATTTGAGAAGTTAAGGAAAGATTTTTTTCTTTTTAAATTGAGGCTAGATAAACGTTGCTAAAGTTGCATAACTTGCATTAAGATGCATTTTCACTATTCCCGAGTCACTCCCGAAATTCAAACAAAAGTTGCGGCAGAGCTTCAAGGCAGGTCACACACCAGACAAGCTACGGTGTGTCTCATCGTCTAGTAGAAAGAGAACGCACGTCGGGTTGATTCCAGTTTAAAATAATGGCTGTTGATGGATAAAGGTTTTGAGCAGTGCTGGAAGTTATATCACGGCTGTATGGTAGCGCTGGTGTGAACGTTCTAATTGGAAACACAACCCACCGAAGTTCCAGTTAAGACACACCACTTTGAATGGGGTAGCCTTCTTCAAATTATTATGAAACAAAAAGGTGTGTTGTACAAAGTTTCAATGAAATCGCACCGCGCTTTTATAGGTTACTAACCCTACTCAAGAGCATGCGAAGAAAAAACACACTATTCTGTGTAACAATGTATGTGCTGTATATTAATTCATCTATTTAATTGTGGAGTACAATCAACATCATGGATGAACAATCGCCAGAAAAGTTAAAAGGCATATATGCTGATCTACCTTCAGAAGAACTGTTAAAATAACGCTTGAGGCCTTTTTGCAGCCCAGCTGCATACATACCCCATTCGTGTTGCTCTATGCCACTGTCTTTTTTTGTTGTTGCTGTTAATTGTTTATTTATTTGTTTTTGTTTGTACTACATTTCCATTTTCACAATAGTATAGAGTCCATAATAGTTATTTATTCAAAACATTGTAAGCTGTTGCTGCTGAAGAAAGATAAATTTTTTTTAAAGGAACCGATAAGACTACTGTTAAAATACCGGATCGATAAGCAGTATCGCTAAGAGTAGTAGTATCATTAAAATCATAGCAATACCCATCCCTAGTTACGGCAGGTTGGTAGCTCCTAATATGAAGTCAATGGGGCTGCGGACATTCTAATGATGCGTCCCTAAAGCAAAGCTATAGCGTAGGGTTTGGTGTGGGGGTGTTTCATGAGGGTGGTGTGGCAGTTCAGAACAAAGCCCCCACGATGGAGCATGTTTTCTGGGACATGTAGTGCAGCACATTGCAGACTCCCGGCCCTTGTTTTTGAAACGTGCACTAGAAGTTGCCAAAGGAAAAACGTGCATAGTGCAAGTTTAAATCATTACATAATTAGGTAATTTAAATCAAAGCAAAGATGTCATAAGGGATTTAAACACGTGAGAAAGCAGTCATGTGACACACTCTTGGAACGATTTGATTCTCGACTTTTAGTCTATGGTAATCATTGTTCGTCACAACCATTGTTTACCGTTGTTAACACCATTCCAACCAATAACTCTCTGATAAACATGTTATATCGCGCTGGTGCAGATCCAAAGAACCCTCAATGTGGCCAGCTACAGAGATGTGTTATTGATTTTAAAATGTTAGCATGTACAGATTTTGTAATGATGTATAAATGTCAGTATGTATCGATGTATTAATGATATAAAAATGTTAGCATGTACTTTTAATATTCATAAATCATAATCTCTTTTTTTTATTAGTAAATTGCTGTACACCTTCCCAGGCTGGTCGTCAGGGGTTACAGCTCTTCAGCAGGTCAGGCCATGCCCTTTCACATGTTACATAGGTACACACCCACAAACACACATACTAAGATTATACACACACGTCATTTCTATAAAACAATCTTTTTTCCCCAGAGTCCTGCAGTGGACGTGATGGGCGTCGGCTTAACCTCTGGACGCATCCTCCTCCATGACATCAGAGCTGACAAAACGCTGATGTCATTCAGTCAAGACTGGGGACCCGTCACCACACTCAGCTTCCGCACTGGTAAAACCCAGTTTGCTCCAGAACCTGTAAAATACTGTTAAATACAGAACCTCTAAAGCCAGTTAAATCATTTTTTTTGTTTGAACTAGAATGTGTAAACAACTATTTAGACCACAACCAGAAAATATTACGGTTACTGGCATTGCGGTAAACTTGGGTTTATATTCTATATTTGGACTTTCAATAACTCGGGAACGCTACATGCAAAAAACAAGATGCTTACATATTTGGAGTCGGACAGACATGGAGAACAAAATGGATGGAACATGATTGTGATGATCAAAGTCTGGATATCGTTTTAGGAATGCAAGGTTTAGCTTTTTAACGATGCATGGTTTAGCTTTTTCAAGTATCTAGCTAATAATGCGTGTCATATACGGTAGTCTAATGCTCTTGCGCCCATACTGGGTGATATACAGTAACACAGTGAAGACGTAAGGGGCTACGTTAAAAGATTTTAAGCAGACAAGTAGACAAACAGTACACGATACAGCCAACATTCTCATTTTCATAATCAATCACCATAGTTAGGTTTATTTTGGCACATGAAGAAACAATGTGTCTGAGGATCTACTTTAGTGCACACATTTAAACACCACATAGAAAAAGGGTCCCTATAAAGTGATGAGCATGCGCAAAACCAAGAACGAAATGGAACAATTCACTCGCAGATACGGATCATTACTTACCGGATCATAGAAGTAATGCGCATGTGCAAATCCAAGAACGAATGAACGAAATGAGCGATCCACTCGCAGATACGAATCGTACGTACTGGATTGCACAAAAGGTTTGTTCTATTTGAATGAATCGTTCATGAATCCCACATCACTAGTTACATTGACGCATCATGCACCCTCTATCCTTTGTGTGCTCTGACAAATGTAGCCGGTGTATCCTGGCACCTATAATCTTCCACACACGTACAACAGGAGAAGTGCCCGCATTTCCTTCACTTCCTGTGAACACTGACTTCCTTTGTTAACACTGCTGTTCCAGATGGCCCTCCCATCATGGCGGCCGGCGGGCCTGGTGGTCACATGGCCTTCTGGGACCTGGAGAACCGTCGCTTGGTAACCCAGCTAAGACACGCCCACCGCTCTGCTGTTGCTGGAGCAACCTTCCTACCCAGCCAGCAGCTGCTACTCACCAATGGAGCAGACAATGCCCTCAAGGTACGATTAATTTATTTAATTTGTTTATAATTTATAGCTAGGGTTGGCAATTTGGATAAACCAGCTACAGTGAGCTAGATTTTGAAAAAATCCCACCCCTCACTTCAGGCCTCCCTCCAAAGCCACTCCCCAAAGCACATGACTAGCTAGCTAGCTAACTTTCTAGCTAGCTAATAGGTCTGGCTAGCCTTGTGGAAGACTCCGGTCATGCGCATTTAGTGTGTGCGCGCAGGCAGCCGGGTAGGTAGGTAGATAGACGGACAGGTAGGCCATCCAATCGTGATTGGATGGGCATATTACAGGCCGGCGACATCGTTTTTCTTCTTTGTTTTGTCAGAGCATTTGATTGCTGTTAGCATGTAAAGAGAATTTAAACAAATATGACAAAAAAAGCATCTCAAATAAATTGCCTACCCTAGCTTTAATCTCAAAGTAATGGGTTAGAGTTAGTCTAGTGGTGGGTGTGGTCTTTGGGCAGGAAGGGGAATGGCTAATGCTCTGGTGGGTGTGGTTTTGGGGCAGGAAGGGGAGTGGCTAATGCAAATTATCTCCGGTAGGTGTGGGTGTTTGAGCAGGAAGGGGGCGTTGCCCGGTTGCTACGGAGTCGTCAGGGCCACAGTGCTCCTCCCACCACTATACGTCACCACGGCAACGCTGGCCGGGACATCCTGAGTGCGGGTAGGAACAATAATGCTACAATACCACGTCAATAATATTATAAGACATCACCAATTATACTACAATACCACACCAATAATACTACAATACATCACCAATTATACTACAATGCCACACCAATTAGACTACAATACCATACCAATAATTATACTATATGTCATTAATAATACTACAATACCACACCAATAATATTACAATCTCACAACAATAATACCACGATATTGACAAAATATGATATTTCAATATTGTTCATGGATATTTCAATATTAATTCAGATATTCTTAAACATGTATAAAAACACATGTTTTTAATTGTTCTTACAACACAAGGGAGCATTAAGTACTCTCTCTGAGGGTGAGCTGTTTGCTCAGAGTGGGTAGGGGTATTTATTTCAACGTTTAAACCAGTGCAAAATAATATATCAAAAAGCTCTAGCTACTAATAATAACTAATAAGGTGATAGACTCCAGTTAAAAAGTTGTTTTCCTTTTCTGGTGAGCCGTCATCCAGAATAGTTTGTGTATTTTCTTCACATGCTCTTGAATAGTGCTAGTGCTGCGGTGCAATTTCATTTAAACTTTGCACAGTGTACAAACCACTTTTTTTAATTCCCTAAATGCACACCTTGATAAGCCTTAATAACATAATTAGATGTAAAGTACAGATTTTTTTTGTAATGGGAAAAAGTTAGGACACCCTATGAAAACTTTTATTTTTCAACATATTTCAATATATGGACATTTGATCTTCATTTTAACATTATTTAGAGATGGATGTTATATAAATAAAACCAAAAAAGAATATATTAATTATTTGGAAGATGTAATTAATATAAATGCACTTTTCTTGTGAGGAAAAAGTTAGGACACCCCCACATGTATTGCTACTTAAAATGCCTTAAATTAGAATCAAGTGCACCACATCAGGTGCAAATGATTAGAACATCGTAAGAGAGGATTTTGGAGGAGCCTGTCTTATTCAAAACCCAGACATTTAGTTAGGTTTGCTATTTTTGAAGTGAGTGAGTGGTATCAAGATCGAGATTCTTGGTATCAAGGCGAGATCAAAAGAGCTCTCTGAGGACTTCAGAAAGAAGGTAGTAGATGCATATGAGTCTGGGAAGGGATTTTAAAACATCTCCAAGCAATTAGAAATCAGCCGTTCCACTGTCCGGAAAATAATTTACAAGTGGAAGACATTTAAGACAACTGCCAACATGCCCAGGTCAGGCCGTCTTAGCAAGTTCAGCCCAAGAGCAGACTGCAAGATACTTAAAGAATTCTCAGAAAATCCTAAAATGTCATCACGGGACCTAAAGCTAGCTCTTGCCACAGTTCATGTCAAAGTACATGCATCTGGTTTTAGAAAGATGCTGCACAAGTTTGATTTGCATGGGAGGTGTGCAAGGAAGAAACCCTTGCTGTCCAAAAAAATCAAGGCAAGACTAAAGTTAGCCAGAAGTCACCTAGAGAAAGACCAGGACTTCTGGAACAATGTGCTTTGGACAGATTAATCCAAAATACAATTATTTGGGCACAGTAACAGATGGCATGTTTGGCGCAAACCAGCTCACATTGGCCATTCCAGAGAGTTCTGGAATGGCCAAGTCAAAGCCCGGATCTTAATCCTATTGATATGCTGCGGGGTGATTTGAAACGGGCTGTGCATGCAAGGCACCCCTCAAACATTGCAACGATGAAAGAATTCTGCATGGAGGAGTGGGATAAACTTTCTCCCAACCGATGTCAGAGACTGGTAGACAGTTACAGGAAATGTCTAATTGAGGCCATTTCAGCCAAAGGAGGCAATATCAGCTATTGGGGCATAGGGTGTCGTAACTTTTTCATAAGCAGAAATTTGCATCTTTGTTCATTTTTTGTTAAATAAATGATAACAAAGTAACATAATTGTTTGTTGTTCCATTACATCACCTTTTATTTATTTATTTTTATATATATATACAGTTCGAAAGAAGGTCAAATATTGATATGTCCATATTTCTTAAAAAATAACTACATATTTCATGGGGTGTCCTAACCTTTTCACATGACTAAGTTAAATTATTGGTTTGCTACTTTGGATCCAAAGGCCTAAAGACTGTCCGGCATGATGTTAGAGTTCAGACACCATTATATCCATAGCTTGTCTAGCACGATTCTAGATTGTAGACACCATTATATTCTCATATTGTCCGGCATGATGTTAGAGTGAAGACACCATTATATTCTCAGACTGTCCGGCATGATTCTAGAGTGAAGACACCATTATATTCTCAGGCTGTCCGGCATGATTCTAGAGTGATGACACCATTATATTCTCAGACTGTCTGGCATGATGAAGTAGATGGGGCGACTTATTACTTGATACTAAATTAAATTGTTTTTCAAAACGGCAAGTTCAGGGTGTATTGAAGAAAACTAGTATGACATAAGATGTGAAATGTGGTGTGTGTGTGTCTAGGTCAGGATGGGACACTACAGTCTTTCTCCACCATCCACGAGCGCTTCAACAAGAGCCTGGGACACGGTCAGTTGTATTGTTATATTAATAATAATAAAATGTTGTATAAATAATAATTCATTACTCCATTATTATATACGGTGCATTGTGAAGAACTTGGTACCATCTAGCAGTGAGGTTGCAGATTGCAACCAACTCAATACCCCCCACCACCCATCCCTTTCCAACGACGTAGGCGATGGTGGCCTGTGCTGGCCTGTATTGTGTAAGGGGCCAGTAGGTGCTTCCAAAATGAAGTCATTTTCTACGACCACATCGAGAGGTCAAGTGATGAGGTTCCGTCAGGATTCAATCGCGGGATATTAAAAGTATTAAAAAGTCTTCAATTATGGGGGGTCAATTTAAGGCCTTAAAAGGCACAAAAAAGTCGTAACTTTAATTTACATAGGTCTTTAAGGACTGCCGGAAGAGGAAAAATAATAAACCTCAAACCAATAAACGGCGAAAATCTGAAATAGATTGAAATAGAATAAACTTGATGCTGGATACTTTTGTTTACTGACCATAAGATTGTTAGCTTGGATCACGAAACATGATTGACTATACCTGTAAGTTACAACTACCATACTAAATAATGATCCATGCAACAAAATGCCTTACAAAAGAATAATGTAGATTTCGAAATGAAGTAGTGCCTTCATTTCGAAATCAGAAATGATGAATGCATTGCAAATCGTAATACAATCATAATACAATCTGCGCCTTTACCAAACCTACGAAAAACTGGCTCTTGTGTAGCAAACCATGTTCATAAATTAGTGCTCTTGCTTTGTGTTGCTACTTTTATTTATAGCATAGCGTTGCTTTTCAAACTGATTTGCTTTTACTGTTGATAAATAGGTAATGCTTCAAAAAGACGGCTCAGAGCATTTCAATAACAATTACTAAACCATTACCAAAAAAAGCATTGCTTCCAACATAAAAACAAACATTCCTGTGCTCCCAAAATGGGGTCGGTCATTGCAATGTGACGTTGCAATGTATAAGCCCTATATTTAGCGAAATAAATAATTTCCAAAATAAATGGTTGATTTAGAACCAATTTGGTCGCAGTCTTCACCCCTGTATTATAACAAAGACAACATGTAAATAGCATTCCAGGTTGAGAACTGTCATTTACCTATACGCTGATGGGCTGGGAAATGGCTATTAAATGGTGTTCTAAGTGGTTTTAAAAAGGTCCAAAAGAGTCCTTAATTTTACTTGGAGCACCCTGGGGGTTCCTTGTTGATAGATGTATACATTGTTTTTAGTTAGTCAGTCTGTAAAACTATAGGTCATAGCTTACAAGTAAGATAGCGATTATGACTATAAAGGGGCAGTAAACCCAATTCATTTTTATTCCTTCTTTTTTTTTAACGTGATGTATGTCAACATGGTAATCTATGCCATTTTGGCACGGTTAATAAAATAAGACTAATTTCTAGAAAACAGGAGTAAAATAATTTTTTTGCCAGTCTGTGAACGTTCCACCCTGCTCCGAACGCAGATGGTGTGTGTGGATGTGTGGAGCTCCCTCTTGGCAGCGGTTGACGTCGATATCAATATCCAGACAAAAATAATGAATCAATTAAAAAGACCGGAAATAATTTGTTCCGTGCTCTGTGTTCTTCGCGCCACTGTAAAACATGATTCTAGTTCTTGTTTGTTTTGCTCTTCAAAAATGATGTGAATGGCTCAATATGGCTTCATTAATAAGGATTTTGGAATGAGTCAAAGCGGCAGCCAGTCGGGGGGGCATTCCTCAGCATACCTCAAAATGTAAACATGAAAACAGAACGGCTCATTTTATTGAATCAAATTTGTTTTTTTATCTAGACTTGTCAACTACATAGCTTAAAAGTAGGGAATGTAATAACTTATTTTATTGTTTGCCACTCCCCGTATCAGCTGGATGCTATGCTTGATGGCGGATTAACACTTGCCGGTTGTAATAATATATGCAAAACTTTCCAACAGACCATATTGCTCTGTGACCAAAACTTGACTAAAATTATGTATTAAGTGTATATATTACTTATGGTGCAATTGCGATGGTTTGGCTTGGTTTCAATTATATTTGCCGTGACCTTTCAATAGAGGGGTCAAATTTCAAAATTGAACAATGAGTTCTCGAGATATCGACCTGTTTGTGTCATCACATTTATCGTGTATATTTTTGCATTGGATTTATTGTTTTTATTTGGAGACTCAGCTGAAACCCAGCTCTACCTATTACTATAGGCCTAACAACTGATAAGGCACTTGGTGGTATTCAATCTAAAGAATCTGATCAGATTCTGCAATGATAAATCATGATTGGTGCATTCCTAATAATAATTAATTCCATTATTATTATTACTATGAATTCAGAGTATCTGTGGATACCTATTGTGATTAAAGTGGATATTATTATTATTTTTTTTTAATACCTATGACTGGTCAAAAGCTTTGAATTTATCGAGTTACGTGCCCCAGTAAAGCAGGTCTCCAAGATGTTTGGTACCATTTCGCCCAGGGGGTGCAATAATTAACGACGATTCAGCCCCGACTGATGAAAATGTCAGAAACTTGGGATACAAACCTTATTTTACATGCTGAAAATGTTTTGCTCTTGGACACATAAGGTCTGTCTGGATAGATTTTTCTGTACAGTGAAAGTTTTGGGAAAACTTCCAAAACGTTCTTATAAATAACCACCGGTCCAAGTAATTTTTTTTTTTTTGATTCACATCCTCTATGGACGTGTCTCATTAAAAACCCTTTTTGGAATTTTGATTGGATAAAACATGCAGACTTATGCGCAAGTCGAATCATCGAACATTATTCTATGAATCCCAATACCGCTTTAGAAGGGCCCAGGGCCTTGAAAGTTGGTATGCACATAGAGGACATCCCCCTAATAAGTCTGCCAAGTTTTGTGTCGATAGCTCAATAAAGGACGTCACGGTGTCAATTTGAATAGATGCTAAGGCAAGCGCTCATTCTGAAAATCGCAAAGAAACTGCTTTTGCACTTGACCCATGACCCTGGCTCACTCCATATCACTTGGGGAAACTTCTCTAAATTCCCCCGAATAACATTTCACCGCGAAACGCGGGAAAAGACGGTGGCTGGTGACGCGGTTGCTGGAGCCCACAGTGCGTTCTGTGAGTGCGTTCAGCAGTAATAATAATAATAATTATTATTATTATTACTACAGGCTCGGTCAACAAGAAGATGACCAAGAGAAAAGGATTGAAGTTTGAAGAGATTCTGCTTCCACCAATCACCTGCTTCTCTTCAGGTAAAACACACACACACACACACACAGACACACACACACACACACACACACACACACACACACACACACACACACACACACACACACACGAGCTGTCAATCATCCTCTATAATCCCCTCCCCTCTATTAGCACCTCTCCCCCATTTAAACACGAGAAAGTAGTCATGTTATACACCACTTGAAAGATTAGATTCTCAACATTTAGTCTATCATAACCATTGTAAGCAAAACGACAGACAATTCCAACCCCAAACAAAATAAGTGGCATGCAACAACAAGAGTTATGTATTTCATAACAATAATCAATAGCGATCTTTTTCACGTCATTTGATCTAGACAAAGCATATGAGACTCCACTGATTCCAACAGTCTCGCCGAACTAGAGGCAAAAAACAATCAAGTATAAAGTTTTTCTAGTTACAACTAGGGATGTCCCGATACAACTTTTTCTCAGACCAAGTACAAGTACTTACATTTGGGTACTCGCCGATACCGAGTACCAATATTAGTTAACAATGAGTACTTAATAATACCATTACAGGGTTTTTTTTAAACACGAGGGGGGCTTGTTATCGCCATGGTTATAATAGTTATAATTCCAAGCCAACGTATCCATAATGTAATTTTGACTAGTAGCAATTCTAATTAAAGATATCTACAATTAATTTCTCACTAGTGGAAATGTCAATTGTAGACATCTACAATTCAATTCTTATTAGTGGAAATGTTAATTGTAGATATCTACAATTTTTCTTACATTACAGATATCATTAATTTAATTCTAGATATCTAAAATTAAATTCTGACTAGTCAAAATTAAATTATTGATATGCCAGCTTGGAATTGTAACTAGTAAGAATATAATTTCAGATATCTAAAATTGCATTTTAGATATCTAGAATTGCATTGCAGATATCTGAAACACAATTGTAACTAGTGAAAACCATATATATACTAGTAACAATTATATTTGAGATATCTACAATTCCTTTTATAACTAGTCAGAATTGAATTTTAGATATCAAAAAAGGAATTTCGACTAGTCAAAATGTAATTGTAGATATCTTCATTGACGTACATACATATCCGAAACTAATATGGTAATTAGGGCGACATATTCGAAACTAATATGGTAATTAGGGTGACATATCCAAAACTAATATGGTAGTTAAATGTCGACCAATGGCTTTGTGGTATTTTAATAATATGACGCCCACATATCCGAAATGGTTTGTTGATATGTCTGACATATCGGAAATGCAATTGTTGATATCTGAAATGGGTAATAACATTTCCACTAGCTACAATCCTTTTTCAACATGTGGAAATTCAATTGTAGATATCTGTAATATATAACAGGTAACAGCCTATTTACGTTGCTCAACACAGTGTTCTTACTGTATCTGTATGTGGTAAACTGCAATCATAGACCTATAATTATCGCTATCTGTTATATGTACTGATCATTCGTCTCAATAGCAGTTGCTACAAGCAAATGTTTAATTGCCACTCGGTACGTGAATATATGTTGCTTTTGATAACATGAAGGTGTGCAGTTGTATTGCAACAGTTTAGTTTTGGATACCAACTTTCTACGAAAGAGTGATAGCGTATTTTAGTTATTGAACAGGGAAACAACCTAAAAAACTAACGTCTCCAAAACATGCATGTATTAAAGAATGCACACCCACTTATCATAATCCCCCTCATCCGCGAACAGCCATTAGCTACACTATTTAAAAAAGTAAAACTCCAGTATAATTGAATTCTCTGAATACATGACATTTTGGTGAAAGGACGTAGCATAAGCTCATCCTTACTAGGCTATATAGGTTGAGTATTCCATCTGTCTTTTCACCGGCGCGATTATTATAGGATTAGGCTGCATATTCGCATCACGGCTGATATAAAAAAAAATTACGTACGTGGAAACTTTATTGTTCATCAGGTGTGCCATGACAAAAACATTTATTTTTAATATGGTGGGTAGGCCCAGGCGAGATGGGCGAGATTTGCTTACGTTAGCCAACACATTTCCATATATACAACACATGTATATATAAATATATATATATATATATATATATATATATACACATTCGTAATTCGTAAATAATTTACACTTCAAACTGTATGAACAGTATGAATGGAATGAACACATCTACAGGGCCCTAGCTGACTTCTTTCCCTGCTAGCACTGCGCTAGTTTTAATTTTCAGGGGCACAGT
Source organism: Lota lota (assembly GCA_026745465.1). Lineage (NCBI taxonomy): Eukaryota > Metazoa > Chordata > Actinopteri > Gadiformes > Lotidae > Lota > Lota lota. Next base: position 4,162,060 of record JACYXH010000522.1, read on the forward strand.
CCACAAGACTTAATGAGCACAGAGTCAAAATAGTGGGATTAATACGAGTTTAGTAGATGTAAACTAACATAAAGCATAACTGGTACAGAACCAGTGGCCATCATTTTTTAACAAAACCTGTTTGTGTTTTGTTATTGTATGAGCCAGTGCATCGCCAGCTTAGTGAAGCACCCCGTCCCTACCGCTGCTATAGCCACATACGGCTTCATGTCGCTGCTTGGACAGCGATGTGAACGGATCAATTTCAGAAAGTTAACTTGTGATTATTTCACCTATCGTGCTACAGTATGAAAGCCAGTAACGTGATCTATTTTCTTTAAGAAAAAATATTTTATTTTAATTAAAGCTTTAAAATCCACTCAAATGTTTACTCGCCTATGCCCGCAAAATGGTTGCACTGTCTAGCCCTGACTAACTGTTGATGTGGTTAAACACAGTATTGACTGACTATGATTTGGTTAAACACAGTATTGACTGACTATTGATTTGGTTAAACAGAGTATTGACCAACTATCGATCTGGTTAAATAGTGTATTGACTGACTGTTGATCTTGTTAAACAGAGAGTGCGCGTGAGGGCGACTGGGATGGTGTGGTGGCACTGCACCGTGGTGAGGCGGCCGCGCGCACCTGGAACTACCAGCGATGCACCATGGGAAAACACCGTCTGGCCCCACCCCCTGATCGCCTTTCCAGCAGCCGCCTCAGCAATGTGCACACAACGGTAACACAAACCCTGTCCCCTGACCCTGATGTTAAACCTAACCCTAAACCTGACAGTCAACTTGTTTGTGTGACTTCAGTGTAGGAACAGTGGTGCATGGCTCAGTCCAAGAGGCGTCGCATACAGCAGCCCTTGTCTTCTACGGCATTGAGCAGTGAGATAGAGGAAAACACTCGACTCATCAGATCAAAACTTAACTAGAGTAGGCTCATGGTCGCCCTCCCTATCATATCTTATCACTAGAATAAGCACTACCTGCCAGGTGCTGTCGGAGTCGTAAGATAGTATGTTCTGTGACCAAAAAGAGGCTGGGTGTGTGTGAGGGGAGGCTCCTCTCAAGTTTTCCCCGTCTTTGGCTCCCGCAGTTAAAACAGACAGAAGTGTGCGTTGTATCAAATATTTCCCGGCTGCAATTTATCTGGAAACTTCTGAAATTAATTGTATTTATTTATTGCATTTATTTATTTATTTTGCTCTCTCACATGCAGGCAGTTGACATTACTTCCTGTGGCAACTTTGTTCTGATTGGTTGGTCATCGGGTCACCTGGACGTTTACAACCTGCAGTCTGGCATCCACCGTGGTCACTACGGCAACCCCACCGGTAAAATAAAACACCAATAAATCAGAGATCGTGTATCAATACACCATTAAATAACACTGATCATGTAGCTTTATAAGATTTATCATGTAGCTATATTAGCTCTATGAAGTTGCTATATTAGCTCTATCTTGTAGTTATTATATATATCATGTATCTATAATAGCTCTATCATATAGCTTATATATACTATATATTTATTAGGGCTGTCAAGCGGCTCAAATATTTACACGTGATTAATCGCATGTTTTCCATAGTTAATCTTAATTATCTATTATCAACATGAGAGTGGACAAAATATGCTAGCTGTATACAAATGTATGTATATTGGAAATCTTTGGAAAGTAATAAAATGTGTATTCCCCTCACATTAACAGGAGCTAGGCAACTGTAACTACGCAAGTCAATGGCAATCTCCCTAACGGAAAGCAAATGCTAACCAAGTGCACTCCCCTTCTGGATGCACAATTATTTATTTGGAATTAAAAAACCTGTCTCAATCTGAGTAAGACAGACAGGCAAACACCTATTTACAGATATCTTGGCTTATCCCTTTGAAGCTGAATGCACTGGGCATGCCCTTCTAGGTTAAACAGTGGATGGCTCCCTTTAGAGGGAAACTACAGTTTTATTTATCCACCTGTGTGAACGCTAATACAGATAGATATAGATTTTATAATAATGTATAATGGTGTTGTAGCGCATGTGGGAGCTGTGCGTGGCGTGTGCGTGGACGGTCTAAATCAGCGCGTGTTCAGTGTCGGGGGCGACCGCCTCCTCAGGACCTGGCGTTTTAAGACTCGTCGCCATGACGACCCTGCTGACCCCCTGCACCTGGACAGCGCCCCCTCCCTGCTGCGCCTCCACAGAGACAGGTAATATACACAATATATATCAGGGTTATTCCTACATTGAAAATGTGTTGGTGTGCGCCACAAAATCTTTACACCCCAAGAGTGTTATTTGAGAAATCATCTCTGAATGAATTGGTCTTTGGTGCAATCAGGCCTTTTGGCCAGCAGATGGCGGTACGCTGTAGACCTACTAGTAGCCAACCAAGTGCCGATTTTAAATATAGTATAGTATATATATATATATATATATGTATGTATATATATATATATATATATATATATATATATATATATATATATATATGTATGTATATATATATATATATATATATATATATATATATATATATATATATATATATATATATATATATATATATATATATATATATATATATATATATATATATGTATGTATGTATGTATGTATGTATGTATGTATGTATGTATGTATATATATATATATATATATATATATATATATATATATATATATATATATATATATATATATATATATATATATATATATATATATATATATATATGTATGTATATATGTATGTATATATATATATATATATATATATATAAGAACAGTCTTCAGCTGGTCGGCACCAAGGAAGAACGTACTGACTATCGGGTAATTTCCACACAGGACCAGACCGTTCTTATTGTAAATTCAATGGATTAGTCAGTGCTGTACTGCGGTGGTGAGAAAACAGCCTTTTCTCTGACCTAAATGACAGAATATGTTGTTTGTCAATATTACCCAAAACGACCCATATGAGCATTCACTGGTACAGTGTCCCCCATCAACTGGTCGAAGAACAGCAATACGTCACGTATGTCAAGTTTCTGCCTACCAAAATTATTAATTTATTCTCAGTGGAAAATGCAACATTTTAAGATAGTGTAGGCATTACAATGCGTTTTGATTACATTATAGCAAGACATGTGTTTCATATTCATAATCTTCGTTCTGTGAATGTATAGGAGGTTTAATCTGTAAGTTAATGCAGCGTTTTCTATCGTTGAAATGGTTATTGATATGGACACTTCTACCCCTGAAACTGTTATGTGTTATTGTACGAAACTGTTCTTTCAATAAAAAAAATTGATTTTCGAGTGACCCAGGTATGACATTAATTCTTCTTTGGGACGGACTAGACCGATGTGTTTTTGTGGGGCAACCCGGAGATTTATGTTTGTTTTGCTTTCGCCGAAAAATCGATTCAAAATGTTTGTTTTATAAATAAATTTTGTTAAACAAGATAATCAGCGGTATTCATTTGTCATGACTATTTTGTTAAACAATTGTATTTATAAAATCTAGCGTTGAAATATATTTTTCGGCGGAAGAAAAGCGAACATAAACTTCCAGCTTGCCCTATAAAAACACGTTAACCTAGTACGTCCCAAAGAACAACAATAAACGTCATCCGTTTTTATTGAAGAACATCATTAGTTACATAAAATAATACTTAAATAACGGCTTGGATGACTACACAAGACAATGATTCAAACATGCAAAACTGCGTGATTTCAGGGGTAGCAGTGTCAATATCAATCTTCAAGTCAATGATGGAAAACATTGCATTAACTAACAAACCACGCATAATATACATGCACTGAACGAAGAAAACAAAAAAAAACGAATTTCTAGCTAGAAATGTTATCGAAACGTAATTTAATGCCGAATCTATCTTAAAATGTTGCATTTTCCACTGAGAATAAAACTCATTTCATCCATTTTGTTTTGACAGACAGAAACTTTGCGTACGTGAAGTATTGCTGTTTCTTCGACCAATCGGGGGCGTTGTACCAGTGAACACTCAAAGGGGTTGTTTTGGATCATATTGACAAACGACATATTCTGGTTGTGCCATTATTTGAGCTGTCAACCCCAAACTTTCTACGTTACTTAAGGGGTAATCCTGTCCCTGATGTGCCCATGAAATGTTAACTCCCTGGAAGTAACTCCCTGCCTCTAAAGTGGACATGTGATTGGTTTAATAATTGTAGCATATTTCCATAATCAAATTCGCACACAGCTCTGCACATTTCTTTCGAAATATTATTTTTTAATAACTTGGGCAGGCCCTTCTACGGAGCATGTGTGCCAACTTTGGTGTCATTTGGATTTATAGTTCATGAACATTTGAACATTCAATGTTATCCAAAACTTTTGATGTATAGAAAAATCAATCCTGATGGACCTTATGTGGGTCCCAAAAAGTTACAGCATGTCAAATAAGGCTTGTTTTGTGTGTTTGTAGTGGTATGCTAGCATTAGCGCTGGACGATCTGACGCTAGTCGTCATCGACACAGAAACCAGACGTGTTGTCCGGAGGTTCCTGGGTCATGGCGGGAAAATAAACGACCTTGTAAGTATTGTGTGTGTGTGTGTGTGTGTGTGTGTGTGTGTGTGTGTGTGTGTGTGTGTATAGATAGATAGATAGATAGACACATAATAATGGGCTGTTAGCGGTGCATCAATTTATGATCGAGCACTTGATTTGTAGATGCCTTTTATTCTCTTTTTTCCCTGCACTTATCAAAATTCATTTTTATTCTGTAGGCTCTTCTATTTTATAATGTCCATGTGCGTTACACCCACACCGCAGCGCTGCATTTTTTAACTGCTTTTTCCTGTGTTAAAGCTAGCACGAAACAGTTTTTGAACATCGATTTCTATGGTATAGCCATTGGGGAAATCTTTTAACGTGACTTATCCATTTGAATTGCATTTAAGTTAGGCTATTGTTGAGGGCAGGGTAAATCGCAGATTCTGTAGTATATTGACCAAACTATAGCTCTATAGAGCGGAGTGCTGCGTTTTCGCTTGTAAGCGCCGCTTGTAAGCAAGACCCAATGCGCCTCATACCGGTGATCATGTCTTTTAGTTCACCACGTCACATTGCTAATTCAAAGTGAAAATCTGTTTAATATCCAATATCTTTCTGATTAAAAAAAAACGACATTCAAACTGCATAAGCTGCTAATATCTTTTTATAAATCACCAATGAAGAGTTTTAGTTGAACAAATAGATGCTGCTATACATTTCATATATGTATGTATGTATGTATATTTATATATGTATATATGTATATTCTATTTATAGACCTTTAGTCCAGACGGTCGTTGGCTGATATCGGCATCGATGGACTGTAGCATCAGAACCTGGGATTTACCTTCCGGATGGTAACTACACTATTACTAATTTACATTAAATTTTTACCACAGCTGAAATGGTAATAGGGGCCACCAATGACTCCCAATTGCTATGTTTGGTTGACTGCAGGAAGAGTATTTTGAGTACAAGCTGTTTTTCCCATGAATAAAAAAACCACGCCAGCGCTATTTGCAAACATTCCACCCCCGAGCATTGAGTCATGAGGGAGACTATATACTTTATGGCTTAATGTAACTCTGAGATTTGTATTTTATAATTAAACAAGTTAAACTTATTGTTATATTTATCTATTATTATTATTAGTACATCAATTAATTTTATGAGTAATATTAAGAAGACATTCCTAAATATAATTTGGCTAATACGAATAGACTCGTCCAATTACCACACCTGTATCTCAGCAAAAGTGGGTGGTCTGGAAACCCAGCCCTCACATGGCGGAGTCTTGGAATATGGCGCTGATGTATTTTTGTGTTTTATTTTTTTGCAAGAACAGCTTTGAAGTAAAAATCATAGAACAAGTGACAAAAACGTGTTATTGGTGGCACCTAATATAAACTACATCTAATCACACTGATTACATTGGAAAGTTGCACCAAATTATTCAAAAACTCTTTCATCCTACCCTATTGGGAGCCTCAATTTGTTAAATCGGTGAAGTGCCCCTTTGAATCATACCTACACCACCTTTAATATAACATAACTAATTCTAATTTAATACAACATAGCTAATGCGTGAGGGTGGGGAAGATGCATCAACATAACGTCTCAGTATTCAGGAAGCTCTCATTATACACTTCTACTTTATTTTGAATTTTCTATCTGCAGCATGGTGGACTGCTTCCTGTGTGAGACGGCTGCAGTTAGTGTCTCACTCTCCCCTAACGGAGACTTCCTGTCTTCGGCCCACGTGGACAGCCTCGGCATCTACCTCTGGTCAGTGCTAATTGCTAACACACTGCTAAAACATTGCTAACGTACTGCTAAAGCACTGCTAACACAGTGATTATACACACTGCTAATACACTGCTAAGATACGACTAAAATACTGCTAACACAATGTGAACACACTGCTAAAACGTTGCTTACATACTGCTAATGTACAGCAAACACACTGCTAACCTACTGCCAACACAGTGCTAATGCAATGCCAACACACTGCCAATGTACTTCTAATGTACTGCTAACACACTGATAATGCACTGTTAAAACACTGCGAACACACTGCTAATCTACTGGTAACACACAGGTAATGTAATGCTAACACACTGCTGACGTACTGCTAATGTACTGCTAACACACTGTTAAAACACTGCTGAGGTACTGCTAACACACTGCTAATGTACTGCTTGCACACTCCTAACCCTAGTCCTGTAGAAGGAGTTTGGGTGGGAGTGTGATTGGTGACCTGAATCCCACCGGATGGTAAACAGAACTCCTGTTTGGTTTGAGTTCCTCCGTTTAAGGGCCACCCTAATATTGAGTATTGCTAATAGTGATGCTAGATGCTCTAATGGTAATATTAAGTCATGCTCATGCTAACGGTGTTTTTTATTCTCCAGGTCCAATAAGAGCGTATATAGCCTGATCTCACTCCGCCCTCTTCCTTCTGACTACCAGCCAATGACGGTGAGCCTTCCTGGCTCCTCCCCCAGCCCTGGTAGACACCCCTTTCTTTAAACAACTCAACTTCATCCAAATGTATCAACCTTAACTTTCTTTTTAAATGAGTAAACAGTGTAAACTCAGTGTTGTTCATCTAGTCTCCATGGTTTCAGACGAGGATGGACATGGAGTGAGCTGTGTTACCTTGGGCGACGACGAGGAAGACAAGATGGCGTCTGCATGCTGGGACTCCCAGGAGCAACTGGAGCGTCACCTGGTGACCATGACATCACTTCCTGAGTCCCGCTGGAGGAATCTTTTCAACCTCGACGTTGTCAAGGTAACCACGTTCAATACCCTGACCTACTCAACCCCTACAAACTGAACTGAACCCCTACATATTGAACTTACTGAACCCCTACATACTGAACCATTACATATTGAACCCCTACATACTGAAGATACTGAACCCCTACATACTGAACCCTTACTGTATTCCTATGTATTTCTTCCAGAGGAGGAACCGCCCCCAGCAGCCCCCCAAGCAAGCGGCCGCTGCCCCCTTCTTCTTGCCCACTGTCTCGGGCCTCCAGCCCAGCTTCCAGACCCCAGAGGTCCCAGTGAACCAGGTACTGTAATATTATCATATATAATATATATACAGCTTCCAGACCCCAGAGGTCCCAGTGAACCAGGTACTGTAATATTATCATATATAATATATATACAGCTTCCAGACCCCAGTGAACAAGGGACTGTAATATTATCATATATAATATATATACAGCTTCCAGACCCCAGTGAACAAGGGACTGTAATATTATCATATATAATATATATACAGCTTCCAGACCCCAGTGAACCAGGAACTGTAATGTAATACAGTGATATATAATATACAATGTTACCGCGCACGGCCATGGAACATTGGAGTGGCCCTGTGGACACGCGACAAATCGTGAACCATGCGCGAGGGCCGTGATTACGTAATTTTGTTTGTACCGGCTCAAGCTTTCACGCGGCGACTGTAAATGAAGTGCGACTCCCCTGCTCACTCCTGCATGGGAAGCCGAACGGAAATGACACAGCCAACCACCATATAGGAAATCACTTCCAAACTTGTTGGCCATTTTCCCACAAGAGAGAAACAGCATCAGTACAATACCCGCCACATCAAGCTGGCAGATCCGACGTGCACTCAAGTCAAAGACATTAGGCTCAAAATTAGGAAGTGCAACAATTTGCATAATATGTTTCATAAATTTGCGTGTGTGTGTTTGTCCTAGAGAACCAGGTATTATAATAAGTGTATTTCAACGTTTTGTTTTTGCATTGGGTAATTCAGAATATATTATACGACATTGCAAAGTATTTATGACAGATTTTGCTTTACGTTATTTTCCCCCGGCAATCCGCTATGTCATCAGAATTGTACCTGTTACTGATACTACACTGATAGTATCGTAATATGTTTTAAGACCACACTGATCAAATTGTAAGTTATGAGACCACACTGATCATATTATAATAGTATTAAATAAATTGTAATGATGAAAATTAGCTTAAACTTTTCGTTATTTCCAGTCTAAGGTTTTGACGCTCGGAGCTTTGACGCAAAAAACGGCATTCAGCATTGCCTTGGAAACGGCGCTGGATGATGGAGACTGTAGGTTCACTTCCTGTCTACAGATTATATAATTAATTAATGTGTGTGTGTGTGTAATTAGTTATTGCTATAACATCCGTGTTATTTCATCTTTCAGAATAGCAATATTATGTTGATAATAATGATGATGGTGGTTATGATAATGATGATTTTTATTCCTGTCAGATTGCGCTCCACTGTTGTTGCTCAAGTCTCTGGGACCTTCTGCCGTGGACCTCGAGCTGCGTGGCCTCTCTCCTGACCTAGGCACCTCCCCCCAGCCAAGCTCTGCCCCCCAGCTCCTATTTGCCTTCCTCCGGATGCTGGAGGCCATGTTGGAAGAGAGGCGGGACTTCGACCTGGCCCAGGCCTACCTGGCACTCCTCCTCAAGGTAACGACCCTAATCCATGGCTGTGGTCGGATAGTCTTTTTTGCTTAGGAATGTTCCTAACTGACTGAAATGACCCGAAAGCAATGATAAGAGCAGTTAGAATTATCTTAATGCTAAGTAAAGGTGCTTCAATGCTTCCTTTCTTATCTCCTTTAGCATAGGTTTAACTGGACCATCCTTTACGAAAGAAAAGGAGATAATGCTGTCCCACAATTCCTTGTGGCAGGAACATTTAAAACTACACACCATTCGTCCATTCGCGAAAACAAATGATCAAAATGACAGACAACTTCTTTCATACAATCATACTAATTTGGATAGTAAAATAATATCCATAAATATGAGTGTGAGCGTGAGCAACCATTATCAATATGACAACTATTTACGTTTCCCTTTTGTGACTGGTGCTTATATTCCTCTTATTTAAATTCCAACCGTAGTTATGAAGTACAGTTTTTCACCGTGTTGTCCACGTTTATATAGCCTGTGTAAAACAGCACAGTTAAAACGCACGGGGCAAAGTATCTAAGATGCACTTTTATTTGTCCATCTTCGGAACATTGTCGTTTTATCACGGCAGACCCCCATCCATAACATCTGCCGTCGCATAATTACCTAGCCTAGTCTAAATGCGGTCGGATTCTCTTAGGAAAAGACAACCACAGTGCTAATGAACGTCCTAATGAATTCTCCCTCACATCTTTCCTTTACCTCATAATGTTTTCCATTGAGGTTAAGGAAAATGGGTTAGGAAAGGACATAGGATTTCATTTTTTGGACTATCCAACTGCAACCCATGTTGGAAGCTAACAACGCTGGTCCATGTTAAATGCTAACAATGTTAGTGCATACTAGAAGCAAACAATGCTAATCAGTTCTAGAAGTTAACAACACTAGCCCATGCTAGAAGCTAACAGTGCTAGGAGCTAGTCCATGCTAAATGCAATAGTTACTGTTCATTGAGTATTTAATTAACTTTCCCTGATTGATTGATATACATGCAAACAGGAACACATCCTTAACCTCTTCATCCCGAAATGACCCGGATCTGGGTAAAGCCCCTCCTCCCCAATTTTAAAGACATTTTAAGACATTTAACACATGAGAAAGCAGTCATGTGAGACACCCCTAGAAAACCTAGATACTCAACTTTTAGTCTACCGTAACCATTGTTGGCTAAATAAAAGACAATTCCAACCCCAAGCAAAAAAAGAAGCATGTAACAAAAATAGTTATGTATTCCATAATGGTGCACATGCACAGCAAAAGCAATCTTTTTCATGTAGTTAAAGTTCAAATAAAGTACATATTATAGCCCTTGCAGTTGTGGAGATACTCTATTTACTTTCTACATATTTTTGCATTGGGGCAGACGGCTGACACATAACTCATGGTTCTGATGTTTTCTGACGGTATTTAAACTCAGAATGTACAAATGTAGTAGAAAAGTGTTTTTGTGGATTGTGGTGGCATGAAGCTTAAATGTGCAGTAGGAACAGATTCGGAGGATTAATATTGAATATATTTATAATATTGAATATTGAACTGGAGAATGGCATCCTTCAACAAACTTATGCTTCTGTTTACATCAAGGACCACTTTATTTTTATCTCTTGTGTTGACTTTCTGTAGCTTAACATCCAAACTTGCCCAGCCTACAAATCCTATTTTGTAATTGGTTTTCTATATTTAGGACATATGTAAATGAACAATATGGTTTCTTTATTCCCTATACAGCTTTACCTTAGGCCGTTGTCAGGTGACCCTGTTACCGTTGCGACGTTACAACGCCTCCTGGGGCGACTGGAGACGATATGGGCAGAGCTCCGCATCTCATTTGACCAATCGCTGTGCCTGCTGACCTACACCAAGACCGCACTACTCTGAGGCTGCCAGTGTCACGCTTTTATTTTAATACGCAAAAGACATGCCACAATAAAAGTATATAGTTTGTGTGAGTCTTTGTTTGTCTTGCTCTAAACACATCCAAACATCAAAGCAATAGTTAGGACCTATAACTATACAACATACATACATACATACATACTTTGGTATAACTTGACCAATTGTAATATTTTCTGTTTTTTTTTGTGTTGTATTTTACCCATTGCTGTGCTGCCCGCTTGGTCTGGTTACCTTTGCCAAATGTGTTTCAACATCAATAAATAAAGGATTAATAAAAAATGAACTAATAAACTCCATACAACCTATATATAACTAACCTACCTGTAATACTATGATTGTATGTGGTTGATTGTAGGTGGATGTCTTACTGTATAAGCTTGTCTTGCTGTATAAGCATCCTTCTCAACAGCACAAATTATTGCCTTAAGTTTCACCTCCTGCCCTCCTGCACCATCGTAAAGATACAATACATTGACCTTAAGCGTTTAAAATGGGTACTGCAGTCCAAATTCACAATACTAGAGAGAGTTGTCTGCCAGACCCCAACCCCTGAGACAAGCTCACGCGGGTTGCACAGCTAATCTACAATTGCAATTTATTTATTGTTCCAACTGCAATTGCAATTTTATTAAACGTTCAAACCCGGAAAGGACATTTCAAAGGGTAACATTCTGACTAGCATTTGTCAGAGAAGTCAGTATTTCTATTTGGCAGGTTTCCTTAATCTGATTAAATGTAATTGTATGCTTTTAGTAGAGTAAACGTGTTACATAAAGCTCCGGTAACAACGTATAACATTATTCAATACATTTGTTTTTTCCATGTATAACTAACCCCCAACCCGAAATGAGACAGCCTCTCCCAGCCATACTTTTTGAGTTGATGGCTATCTTTAGATACTTCGAGTATAGTGGTATTCTCAAGAACTAAATATTTACAAATAAAAAGTGACGAGATTTCAAGCATTTGTACTGATTATAAACTTTTATTTGACTATTAAACATGGTTGGTACTCACTCATGCTGTAACACGCACATGCAATACACATTTTCTTTTTAATTTAAATATTTTTTCACTTAACTCCCGAACGTTCTAGTGGCTTGACTTGTAGCTACAGTTACGTCTGAATACCCCCCAATATATTTGTTTATATATTTATAATATATGTATACTACCCTATATACAGCCTATATTTAGGGGTGTCGCGATAAAGATTTGTCCTAGCATCTGATTCGTTACTAGGCCAGACCCACCGTCGGCTGATCGTCGATTAATTTACGATATATTTTATAATATATGCGGTAAATTATGCCTAATGTGTGGTGACTTTTGCGTGGTTTAGACACTTGAAAATAATCAATTGGCTTATCAGGGGGTTCCCACCGCTGTTTATAGCCGCAGTGCCTCCGCTGAATGACCGACCGCCTCAACAAACAAATTAAGTTCGAAACATACAACGACTATGTTAGCGTCCGTTCAAGTCAGCATCTGACAGAAAATATCAGGTACTAAGAGCCTTATATAGACTAATATTATACCCCGAAATAAATATAATACATTATGAACTCAAAACTCTGGAGAGGGATTGCCTAATTACGAAAGGTTTTCACATTCGATCCAGACAAACCCCGCATCGTTAAAGCGATCTAGAAGCCTTTGGTGTATTAACAATTTTAAATGCACGTGAACGATGCGTTTCAGTTTATATACCCAATCCGGTACCAGTCAATGTAGCAAAACCGCGAAAATGCACTGAAGTACCGACGGAGAGAATCTTTTTCACCAGCGCGAGTGGAATGATATGACAGCTGCTGTAACTTTTTTTTGGATCATCGTTTCGAACTGCTGACAAACTTTTTCCTGATATTGTTTATCCTTCTAGACTAATGGTCTAAATGGAATGTGCTCTACCTAGGATGAAAATGGTTGGATGGGGCCACTGCCATTACACAAAGTGGTTATCAAACAGACGATAATGATATTTATTGAAAGCAAAACAACACCGCAAATGCATACAGGAGACTGTGACTCAATCAGCCACCCCCACAAACAAAACATTGTATAATTTACAGGCTTTTCCTTCCAGAAACCAAGCAATGCTGTAGTATAACTCATTTAGCATCCCCTTTCCTCCCACTGTTATGACCCGCTGTTACACACACCATCTTCCCGACACGGCGATTCGGCTTTTAAAGACGAAGTCGACCGAATGCATTTCTACCCCTAGATAAATTTATTTTCAATTATCTACATTATATTGTCTATTTTTGTAAATGTGTCTAGTTCAAGAAAATAATCCCAAGTACTGTGGGGAAAAATATTCAGATGTCAGATTTTCAACACGCACTGTTCTTATAATAAATGAATACTTGTTTTACTATAAGGAATACACTCTTAACTATTCGCCGTATTGTCAGTGTACGGCTGCGTCTGCTTTCATCAGAAGGTTGCTGCCTTTGTGGGCCCCACTTTCCACGGGTTGCTCGAAGCTGGAAAGCCCCCAGTGTTACAGGTCTCAGATTACAGGACCCGCACACAGATATTGTGCTTCTGCAAACAGGAGAAACAAACGAGACAGGGTAACCCCACTTGTGTTTGTTTAGCCTCGCTCAGCAGAAAGGGACCGTTTATTCACCATATATACTATAATCCATATGAAAAATACATTTTTTTAAATAAAATACTGAGTCTCACACGTCATTTCAACATTCAGTCTATGTACTGAGTTATAAGTTCTGTTGGTTCAGCTAACCAAAAGAAAATAACTTCTAGGTTACGTCACCTTAAAATAGCATACGTTACTATTTGTCTATGGCCATTAAATATGAGTTTACAGCTTTTAACTTTACTTTTTAAATCTACCTTAACATTTTAACAATCTTATACATTAGAAAAATAGAATGAAGTGTGATGGATAATGACCCAAGGCCCTATTCCAAGGTCAGCTTGCTTAAATTAATTAGGTTTGATGTTCAAGTGATTATGTGCACACTATAGTGGCCTATCTGTCTTTCTTTTATCTAACTCCCCACAGTTGCCTGTTTTCCTGCATTCTTGCAGTATGCTCTGTACTCTGTGAAGCACTCCTGGGAAAGCTGCCCTCGTTAGCCAGGTGTCCAGCCTTAATTAACTGTGCATTGAACCCGTTATAGATAGTAAATGGCGTCCTCTCGTGATATCTCTGAGATGTTGTTTGCTCCACTCTACAAAAAGGGCTTCCCTCCTCTATTCAGTGCGCTTTTTCTCGGGAACTCTGCTCTGCGTGGAGTTGCCTTTGAAACTCTGTCTTTTATATGCTGCTGCGTATGAAATAAATCAACTACGAATATCCATTTGTCTTAGCTTTTATTCGAGCCAGCCACCAGTCATTTAATTTGCTACAACAGAAGTCAACCCAAACGTTTCGTGGAGCCAAAAAATAAAACTGACGTGACATGAATATCAAGCGCAAAGCACCACGGCGCCATCTTATAACACAGGAAAATCCCACTTCTCAATTACACACAACATGTATCCTTACAAGAATATATTTCCCGATTACTCAAACACCGCAAAAGCGCCAATCCTGCCGTAATGACCGTCCCAAAGCGAAGCAGCGCTACACTGCCCCCGGCTGGCTACAAGCCTGAATCCACGTAGCGTACACAGTGGAAGCACGTCAATTACACTTGGAAACAAAATACAACAACACAAAAGTGACCACACACCGGTGGGCGTCACACCAGCAACAGGCGCAGTCCCCAATTATCTTGTAGTTTGTTACAACTTTATACCAAATACATACATTTGAACAATATTATGTACTTTTAGACAAATCATTTGTGTAAAAAGAAGAAGTAAAAATATTACAATGTTTCATGAAAATGTATTAGATATTCGTATGTAGCCGGTCGAAGCTGACCTTTAGGGGCCACCGTAGGGGAAGTGTGCGTCCACTGCTGTGTTAGCAATATACTTCTGGGTTAACAATAATGTTTACTTTTTAAGCTCTCTGCCGTGTACCGATCACTAAGCTGGGTAGCTGTTGCATACGGTGGGTTTTTGGTCTGTTCCGGTGTTACACCGTGTTCTGTGACCCACCGTAAAGTCTGACGCCAGGGATCGCTGTTGCACATTTTATGCAACATGCACGAGTTTGAAGTGTCGACAGGCATGAAGTCGTTCACGTGCGGAAACATGCACGAGCTTAAAACTTAACATTGTCTCGCCGTCGCTCATTCGGGATGGGTGCGTTCGTTTTGGAAAGCCCGTTGAGTGGCTGAAGCAAAACGGTTGATTTGCCTCTGTGGTGGCACGATGATGATGAGTCCTTCTTTCTTGATACAAACGTGAATATATACATTGTGTTGGTCAATTCTAAACAGCATTTTACACAGTAGCCTGTAGTGAACACTGATTGTTGTTTCTTATGGGGAAAGAAGCAACGGTGGTGGACCGTACTGAACGCCCCATCCATAGTATGTGTCTGTAAAATGCTAATCAAATCAAATGTATTTCTAAACCACATTTAATAACAAGGGGATGGGGGAGAGATCTTTCTTCATTACGTGCCCCTCTCTGATTGCTCAAACTGTGGTTATGCTTTTGTTATAATGCCCACCGTTTTTTTGATTACTGCAGTTTATGAAATAAACTATGAACCAAAGCCTGTATAGGTGTGAATAGTGTAGCGCTGTTTTTTGTCGCTTTCTGTAGGAAACTCTCATTTGATGAGGAACTCCCTTAACTCCACAAACATTTGTTTGTCCATAATGTAATCTCAAAACAAAGTATGTAGGCTAGAGAAACTGAATGCTCAATAAATGTATGCTAAATGTCCCTTATCGATAGTCGTTCTGTCTATGCTAAGAGACAATTGAAATGAGCTATATTAAAATTAGACCAATCAGACACGTCAAACGTCATCCTAATTTACATAATGTAGACAGGTAGGTCAATTGAGAGTAAGCGCTCTTTTTGGATGACACACCAGCTATCATGGATTGTGACCTACCGTGGATTGTTTCCTGTTGCGTGTGGACTCTTTGATGATCGCAGACATGAATAATTATGTTGTTAATTACGTTGATTTACCTTTGAGCATTTCCTACTATAGGCTACTGTGTAAAATGCTGTTTAGAATTGACCAACACCACTTATATATTCACTGTTGTAGAAAAATTAGAGACGATGGCTGGCTCGTTTAAGGCTAAGACAAATGGATATCCGTAAATGATTTTATTTTACACGCTGCAGCACGCAAAAGGCACAGTTTCAAAGGCAACTCAGCACAGAGCAGAGTGCTCGAGAAAGGGCGCCCCGAAGACAGGAGGGATGCCTTTTTATAAAGTCGGGTAAACAGTATGTCAGATATGACACTAGATGGCGCCATTGGACTGTCTATAATAGGTTCGATGCCCAATTAAAACTGGACACCTGGTTTAGGAAGGGAGTATACATTCAAGGTCAGGCACAGATACAGTGTTATAGAAAAAGGGAGTTTGCTCATATGGGAACAGAGCACCATGCAGGAATACAAGATAAATGGGCATCTGTGGGGAGGTAGGAAGTTGAAAAAGACAGATAGGTTCGTAGTGTGCATATCGGAATTAATTAGTTTTAGCAAGCTGACCTCAGGATGGGCCTTGAGTCATTTTCCCACCACAATTCCCCCCTTTCGATCATATATGATCGATTTTAAAGGAAAATGACGAAGAATATAAAAGCAATACAGAATCAAGTAAAATCATATAACGTAATAATGAAAATCAATGAAAATCATGAAAGGCATAATGTAAATATGGAAATCAATTAAAATCATTAAAGGTATAAAGTAAATATGAAAGTCAAGTAAAATCATATGAGAATCAATTAAAATCAATCAATGTATTTTATGTAATAATTAGAATTAATCAAAATCATTAAATGCATAATGTCAAATGAAATCAAACAAAGTATATCATGTAATAATAGAAAATCAATTAAAATCATAAATGCATAATGTCAAAAGAAACTCAGTGCTGGCCGTCGCGCATATGGCTCCTTGAAAAACCCCATAAGGTTAGGACTTTAAACCCGCCTTTTTATGGGGAAAAAGGCGCGATATGGTTGCACAGCCAGTGGACCGTACAATTTAAATGAGGTCGTCTTCAGACAAAGAGGCAGATTCTGAGGCATAATGAGGGGGACGATCAGGCCGGGGCGGGGTAGTGGGCAACAGAGAACAGGACTCAAGCTGGGCAAATGTGTGAGTCATTGGAGGTGCAGAGGGTAATTGGCCCACTGTGCGCTCAATGGTACGGATGACGAGGCTACGAACACAGGGAATAATACAACAGCCGCATGTGGCAAGGATGGCTGTACCTATGGCGACAGATGCGAAGAGGGATAATGCTAAATCTTTCCAACGTCCGAACCACGTGGCCATCATATCCCCGAAGGGGTCGGTCACCCCCGAGTTTTCTGCGAGCTCCTCAGACAGGGCCGTAAGGCCCGCCAATCCTTTGGTGATGGAGCCGTCCGGAGCAGTGTTATTGGGGATAAACGTACAACAAGTGTCCCCAAACATTTTACAAACGCCTCCTTTTTCCGCGAGCAACATGTCTAGTGCAATTCTATTTTGCCAGGTCATGAGGCTAGTTTTGTCTAGCTGCTCGTGAATGCCACGGACAGAATCTCGAGTGAAATTGATGAATCGCTGTTGATTGTAATAAATGTAATTTATCCAGTCTACATTTTTGTTAGTAGTTGACCACCAAAAGAGGATGGACTCGAAGCCTGCCGCAATCTGGTTTCTAGCTTTAAATTCGTTAGGGACCCCTCTAGGGACACCAATGTCATCTATATACACGTTTGTCAAAGTTACCGCCTGGGTTTGAACGTCAGGATTAATTACCCCCGGTTACCAGCGTTCTGCGCTGTTTCTGTTAATGGCGGCGGATGCGAGAAGCGCCGCGGGGAAGAGCCGGGATCTGGGGCGTGTAAGCCGTAATGGTCGATTGTTACCTTCGCTCGAGGCACAGCGGATGGTGTTTGGGAGGATTGGTCGTGGTTGTGGCGGACAGAATACTAGAAAAGGGAAAGAACAGGCAAAAGAAGCAAAATAATAAAACATAATAATATAGCAGTCAGAATCATAAGCCACGCCCATGGTCCCGGCGTGGCCTTTCTATACCAGGTGTATGTTGTGGCCATGGGACAGTTTGTGTGGCAGATAGGCACCGGTGGTGGGTCTCCTGGTTTCGGGTCACAGCAAAACCACTGGATGTCAGGTGCTGCGGAGGGAGATGACCCTTCATCCCCGGGGTCCGGTGCAGGGTGGAGGCCCGTCCTTGGTGGAACGGTTACTGGCGTCAGTTTATGGTTTTGGAGGCAGAGCACGTCGTACACCTCTTTTGTGTTAGGTGCGGGAGCGTGTGTGCTTGGGCAAATCAGTTCTGTCAAGGGGCTGGTGTGGGCATCTGGACTGCTCCTTTGTACTTCTTGCTATGGGAGGCATGGGCCCATGACTGTCGCTCCCCCACCTTCACCATCGTGTGTGTGGTAAGGAGGACTTGGAAGGGTCCTTGCCATCGTGGTGAGTTCCATGTTTTCTGTCGGAAGTCCTTGATGACCACAAGGTTCCCTGGCTGGATGGAGTGTAGGGGGGTGTTCAGCTTTCTGGGGCAGCACCGCCTTCACCTGGAGCCGTACCTGTGAGAGAGCGTTAGACAAGGAGACACAATATTGTAACAGTGCATCTTCACACAGTGCAGTGGAAGGGATCGTGTGCTTTCCAGGTGCCGCTGTACCTACAGGAGGAGGGTTAGCAAATAAAACTTCAAAGGGTGAGAGTTTGGTTCTTGTTCTGACTCTCATTCTCATGTACATCAAGGCTAAAGGGAGTGCCTTTGTCCAGGTTAGGCCTGTCTCTTTGCCAATTTTTGCGAGTTTTGCTTTTAATGTTCCGTTCTCTCGTTCCACTGCACCACCGCTCTGGGGGTGGTACGAGCAGTGGTGTTTTAGGTTGATGCCAATGTATGTGCTGATCTCTTTGATAGCCTGGTTAACGAAGTGTGAGCCGTTGTCGCTAGAGAGTTTTGTGGGGATGCCCCATCGTGGTATAATTTCTGTTAGTAATGCTTTTGCAACTATTCCTGCCGTTGCCTTTGAGGCAGGGAACGACCCATTTAGACCACATGTCGACCATCACAAGGCAATAGCGCTTGTTTTCCGATGGTCCTAGTTCGACAAAATCCATCATGACGTGTTCGAATGGGCGTGTTGGGATGTCGTGTGCTGCGTGTTCGACTTTCTGTTCTCGGCCTACGTTATGATTGGCGCAAATGACGCATGCCTGACAGTATTTTTGTGCGTATGTGGAAAAACCTATGGTGTACCAATCCTGTTGGATAAGATCTATCATCCCCCCTTTTGACACGTGGTCGAGCCCATGTGTCAATTTAGCATAGGCCACTGGGAGGCATGGTTTCTCTGTTGGCCTTTCTAATGGCCGTCGACAAAACACCGCCCCCCTTTTGTGCCACTGTGCGCGCTCGTCTGACGTGGAGAGGTCCTGGACCTCTGCGACGGATGTTGCTACATGATCGACCGGAGTAGAAACGAGTGTGAGGTGAGCAGGTGGAGGTCGGGTAGCCGCGGCCTTTGCTGCTGCGTCTGCCCGGTCATTACCTAGGGACACAGTGTCGGTACCGCCCGTAAGTGCTGTGCATTTAACAACTGCAATTTGGGTGGGCAGTAGAATGGCATTGAGTAACGCAGATATTTTGTCATGGTGTAAAATGTGTTTGCCAGATGATGTGAGGAACCCCCTGTGCCGCCAGAGGGCCCCGAAGTTGTGGACGACGCCGAACGTGTACTGGGGGTCAGTGTAGGTGGTAACAGTGGCGCCCACTGTTGCTCGGCAGGCTTCGGTGAGGGCGACGAGTTCAGCAGCCTGCGCAGAATAGTGAGAGGGGAGAGAGTCAGAGCAAATCGTCTCATAATCAGATACCACAGAAACAAAAAAATAAAAAATAAAATAAAAATGATAACCAGCGCGCGTCAAACCTGTTCCCGGGTATCTGGATGTGGAGCCGTCTACGTAGAAGACGTAGTCGGGCTGAGGAAGGGGAACCTCCCCTAGATCAGGACGTGGCTTACATACCAACTGCAATTCAGCTAAACAGTGGCATGGCTCGCCCTCTCCCTCAATATGGAGCAGGGTAGCTGGATTGAGAACATTGCAGCGTCTGACATGTATGTGGAGCAGGTCAAGGAGGATGGTATGATATTTCAACCATCGTGCTGCAGATAAATGGGAAGTTTTCTGTTCCAATAGGATCATAGAGACCGCGTGTGGAACGAGCAGTGTGAGGTCGCCGTACCCCACCAAGTCTCTAGACGCCATAACAGCTTTTTCCGCCGCCGCTGCTGCTCATAAGCAATGGGGCAGCCCTGCTGCTGCTGGGTCTAATTTAGAGGAGAAATAGACAACCGGGCGTAACCTGTTCCCATGTTGTTGGAGGAGGACTGCCGTCATGCATCCCCCTCTCTCATCTACGGTCTGGGTAAAGGGTCGCGTTGGGTCTGGAAGGCCGAGCGTTGGGGCGCGCTGGTGCTCCAGTTTGAGGCCTCTAAATGTTTGTGCTGCTTCCGCAGACCAGATCACGTGGTCCGAAGCCTGGAGTCCCTTGCCATGGACGATAGTTGATAGGGGACCCTCCAGGAGTGAGTAGTTGGGAATGAACGCTCTGCAACAAGAACACATACCAAGAAAAGACAAGACTTGTTTCTTAGTTACTGGCCGTGGAATGTTGGGAATGGCCTCCACACACTTGGATGAGAGGGCTTTGTCCTCTGGTGTGAGGTTGTGGCCTAGGAAGACAACATCCTGGCAGTCCCACTGGAGCTTCGAGAGGCTGGCTTTGTGCCCCTCAGACGCCAGATGGTGTAAGAATCGCAGAGAATTACTGCGACACCGGTCCTTAGTTGGGAAACAAACCAACAGATAAACAACATACTGTAACAATGCAGAGCCCTGCTGTAACTGAAGTGATGCTAGGCTTAACCACAACAGGCTGTGCATTTTTAATTAAGCCGACATCACATTTGCTGGTCGCCTACAGTCGTGTGGGTTCGTCTCGTAAGTCAGGGTGGATGGTCGAGGTCATGGTCGCGGTCACGTCTCTAGCCATGGTAGTGGTGGTCTCGAGCTGTGGGAGAACATGCAATTGGGGACGTGCAGGCATCATGCATGAATGGCAACTATTAACATTGGAAGACAAAAATGTAAAAGACGAATTTAGTTGTAATATGATCATCTGACTGACTTGTAACAAGTTAGTAATTGTTAAGACACAAACGTAATTGTAATCTAAACCAATTATAGTAAAAGCCATATCCTTATTAGCCCTATTGTTTCATCTGAAGTCAGATTTCAGACCTCTCTCGTGTAGTCTACCACTCTGAGTGTGGGAGTAGCCTCCCTTATCTCAGGGGCCCTGGCACACACACACAAGAAGACAGGCTCAGGCTCACACACACACACACTCTCACATGGGTTTTTCCTCCCTCCATGTTCTTCCTTTCTTTTCCAAACCCCCAGTATTCCATTGTAGACAACATGATTTAACATTTGGATCCTTGTTAATTTAGTACTTGTCTCTCAATTGTTATCTCAATATTATTTTATAACCTTTAATATAATTTATATTCATAGCCCCTCAGGAAGGTTTCTTTTTTCTTTTTCCCTATGTTGTCATTTTAGTAGTTAACTTCCATGGCTATTTCAACCATCCCAATTTTCTAACACTGATGCTTACAACTCAACCAGTATCTAGGCCATTCGTGGCAAGATACACAGACCACATAAAACACACAGACAGACAATTGGGCCCAACAAGCTAGCTCTAAACACATGGACAATAGTTATAGACCATTACTCAGAACCTGTTGGATTAACTAAGACTTCATCAGGTTTATTGGACAGTATATCCACTACCGCGCTCCCTCAGGGTCCTTTAGGGCGGGTCCCACTACCTCGCTTTGGTGAGGTGGGAATTTCCCTGAACTCCGAAGAGTCCCCAGCGCTGGTTGACCCCTGGACTTCTGTGGTCAAGCGGCAGTGGTGATATCTGCCCCAATCTTTTATGACGGAGGCAGAGGAAACTTTGTATTTTTAACTCTCCCCTGGATGTTCATCTAATATCCTGCTCTATGTCCCTTTCTTTCTTGGCTACTTTCCTTAATCCTTTCTATCGTTCTAACAATCTGTGTATGCATGTCAGTGGGTGTTGTCAGTGGGTTAGGGTGTGTGTGTGGTTTTAGCAAGCAGTTCTTCATTGCGGTGTGCGTGTGGGTGTTTGTTACCGCCTTTTGGTTCGTTGTCGTCCGGTCGCTCCGTCGCCTCTCCGCATGCCCACCCGTCCGCCAGTACAACTATCCGGTTCTTGTGGTCCTCGTCTCCCCCAGCCGTCTCCCTGGTTCTCCCTTCTTGGCCGTGGGCAGTCTCTCATCCAATGGTGACCGGCTCCACAGTTAAAGCACCCTTGGTTTCTCATACCGGTCCCTTGATAGCCTTTGGTTTTCCTGCCGTGTGGCCGTGTGCCCCCACGTTGTGGACCATATGAGTCTCTCTGTGGCCCCCTCTGCTGACACTGTTCGTGTTTGTTGGTCGGTTGGGGAGAATAGTCCGGAGGCGCACTAACGGTGGCAGGGCCTCTGTCTCTGAGAACCGTCCGATGGGCTGAGGGTGCTCCCCCCTCTCTGGGAAGATCTCCGGCCAGTTGGAGGGATGCCAAGGGAGGGTAGATGGACTGAGATGTTTCTCCAGCTGGGGTGGAGGGTGGTGGTGGTTGCTCTGGTCGGGCCTGGTTCCGGGCAGCGGGTGGTGGACACGCGTCGAGGTCCGAGCGTACCTTCAGAAACGTAGGAGCAGTAACAATGGGTGGGTCACTGTACTTCGCTATTTCTTTCCCTGCTATTTTCCTCTCTCTAGGTTCTGCTTCAGTTTGCTTGACTGTCAAAAATAGTCACGCTCCCCGAAGTCAATGTCTTTTTCAGTAATTTTGTCTTCTCCGCCCTTAATTTATTATCTAATTTAATTATTTGATTTACTGATAGACTTCTCCCTTGGGGAAAACCACAATGTTTATACCAATGTTCCACATGCGCAATCGCAGGTGGTCCGTACTTTTTTTTTTTTCATAAACTCCTCGATGTCACTTGAAGCCACTCGCGGCTTACCATTGTTGTTACCCATGTTTTATTTATCTTTTTTAATAACCAAAATAATAATACGTTTATATAAGAACATAAAAATAGTCAAAGAAAACAGTTGCAATAGTCGCTAATGAGATAATATTAATCCGGATAATGTTTCAATGCTTCGTTATTTTTTCCACTGGTTAAATAATAACCTAACCTTATTACGACACTACTAAACCTTTTCAGGATAATATGTCAACCTTTTTCAGGATCTTCAACAATATTACGACACTACTAAACCTTTTCAGGATAATATGTCAACCTTTTTCAGGATCTTCAACAATATTACGACACTACTAAGCCTTTTCAGAATAATATGTCAACCTTTTTCAGGATCTTCAACAATATTACGACACTACTAAACCTTTTCAGGATAATATGTCAACCTTTTTCAGGATCTTCAACAATATTACGACACTACTAAACCTTTTCAGGATAATATGTCAACCTTTTTCAGGATCTTCAACAATATTACGACACTACTAAACCTTTTCAGGATAATATGTCAACCTTTTTCACGATCTTCAACAATATTACGACACTACTAAACCTTTTCAGGATAATATGTCAACCTTTTTCAGGATCTTCAACAATATTACGACACTACTAAACCTTTTCAGGATAATATGTCAACCTTTTTCAGGATCTTCAACAATATTACGACACTACTAAACCTTTTCAGGATAATATGTCAACCTTTTTCAGGATCTTCAACAATATTATGACACTACTAAACCTTTTCAGGATAATATGTCAACCTTTTTCAGGATCTTCAACAATATTACGACACTACTAAACCTTTTCAGGATAATATGTCAACCTTTTTCAGGATCTTCAACAATATTACGACACTACTAAACCTTTTCAGGATAATATTTCAATACTTCATTTTTTTTTTTTTTTTTTGTGTTAGTCTCTTAAACGGCCCACCGTGATTTGTGTTTTGAGTTCGTTGGATCCCGGTGGCGATAGTCGTACGGAGATCAGGGACGTGGTCCTCTCGTCACTCGACTTAATGCTAGGTGGTAGAGACACGTTTTTCCGTGGAGTGCAACTCTCCCCTCCGTCCCATCCTTCCTTCCGACGACGATCAACCTCGGGATCCTGTTCGTGACGCCAAATTGTTGTAGAAAAATTAGAGACGATGGCTGGCTCGTTTAAGGCTAAGACAAATGGATATCCGTAAATGATTTTATTTTACACGCTGCAGCACGCAAAAGGCACAGTTTCAAAGGCAACTCAGCACAGAGCAGAGTGCTCGAGAAAGGGCGCCCCGAAGACAGGAGGGATGCCTTTTTATAAAGTCGGGTAAACAGTATGTCAGATATGACACTAGATGGCGCCATTGGACTGTCTATAATAGGTTCGATGCCCAATTAAAACTGGACACCTGGTTTAGGAAGGGAGTATACATTCAAGGTCAGGCACAGATACAGTGTTATAGAAAAAGGGAGTTTGCTCATATGGGAACAGAGCACCATGCAGGAATACAAGATAAATGGGCATCTGTGGAGAGGTAGGAAGTTGAAAAAGACAGATAGGTTCGTAGTGTGCATATCGGAATTAATTAGTTTTAGCAAGCTGACCTCAGGATGGGCCTTGAGTCATTTTCCCACCACATCACGTTTGTATCAAGAAAGAAAGACCCAT
Source organism: Lota lota (assembly GCA_026745465.1). Taxonomy (NCBI): domain Eukaryota; kingdom Metazoa; phylum Chordata; class Actinopteri; order Gadiformes; family Lotidae; genus Lota; species Lota lota. The sequence goes on from JACYXH010000522.1 coordinate 4,186,857, forward strand.
CGTCATCGTGCCACCACTGAGGCAAATCAACCGTTTTGCTTCAGCCACTCAACGGGCTAAACAAAACGAACGAACCCATCCCGAGTGAGCGATGGCGATACAATGTTTAGTTTTATGCTCGTGCATGTTTCCGCACGTGAATGACTTTATGCCTGTCGACACTTCAAACTCATGCATGTTGCAGAAAATGTGCAACAGCGATTGAGTGGTGAGTAGTAGGTGGCGTCTTGTTCTTTTTTTAACCATGTTTTTGTTTTGGGAATAACCGAGCGTTGATAGTATTATGTTGACTCGTGTGGCGGAAATGGTGAGGGGTAGGACCGTACGGACTTAAGGTAGGCATAAGTGACTGGTTTAAGCGGTAGCCCGTGCTTTTTTTATATTGGGTTAATTACTTATTCATAACCCTTTCCCTGCTGCTTTGTTTGTGTCAATTTTTTTATTTCCTTTTCTTTTGTGTTTTGTTTGTTGCATCTGTTACTACGGTATACAATAAACCTGTTTTGTTTATTCTGTCTTCCCCCAAACACTAAACATCTTAGTGCTGTGTGTGTTACTCCGGAGTCTGGGAGAGCCGAGTGGTGCATCTATCCCGCTACAGGGGATTTTTATTATAGGTCTCACCGTACTCCACATCCCAAGGAAAAGGTCTGCTATTAGGTGTGAATGCGTGCACCTCTTTTCACGGTGCTACTTATTTTGTGTGTGTGTGTGTGTGTGTGTGTGTGTGTGTGTGTGTGTGTGTGTGTGTGTGTGTGTGTGTGTTCTAGGCCCGGGTGTATAGAGGTGAGTAGCCTATCCCTGCATTTAGCTCATCATTGTCTTATCTGTATTTGTGGAACCCGGTCTATAGCAACTTGGCACACTAATATACTTTCCTTGATTTATAACATCTTCAAGGTGGCGTTGTCGACATCACTAGTGTTACCGTACAACTTCTTGCCATGCTCCGGTTACACATACAAAGTAAATTCTTTCTTTGTGTCCGAGTTACATAATAGAAGAGTATTATTAAAAAAAGGTTATATATTGGTGTACAGAGCAACAGCATCGGGGACACTTATATGTAATATAACGACATGATCGTACAAAACTTATTTGTAGGGACATTCTTAAAAAGACCAATTTTTTCTTATCAATTGGAATGTTGTCCCTCAAATCTAGACCCCCTCTGTTCCAACCCCTGTACTTTTCCATTACTCACGTGGAGGTTTTCTTTCTGAATCATGGACTTGCAATTAGCCCTGCCCCATCTTTTGTTGGTTCTACCGATGCCTAGGGTGTTCTCATTGATGGTAACAGGGTGCACACCAGCTCCTCCAATTGGTGAGGCTTAAACAAGTACATTCTTTTCTGATACCATAAACATAAACGGCTAAGTATCTTTTAATACGAAGTTATTACATTTACCTTGACCTATGATACCGATTATACTCCCACTGATTATTTCCCACAGTACCACCTGTAGTACCCCAGCACTCCATCAGTGATTTGCGTACCACATGTTGAAAAACACTGTTCATACCAGGGATGCAAACTGGTGAGAACCCAAAAAGTGAAAATATTTTTGCCTGTAAACGAATCAGCGTGCAACGTAGTATTCATTGTTATTTTGTTATATGTTGAGCTAATATTTATTTATCTATCTCTCAATATAGTTACCTCATTTCAAAGAAAGTTTTGTATTTTAAAGGGGTCATATTATGCTTTTTGTGGTTAATAATTTCATTTGGGGGTACTGCTAGAATAGGTTTACATGCTTTAATTATAAAAAAAAATACACCTTATTATTCTCATATAGCTTTTTCTCAAAATAACTAAATTTTTTGCAAATGTGAAAAAACAGTCAGTTGGAGCTACCTACGAAGGAATGTCAGGGTTGTCATCCGGTTTTGTGTGGTACTCCGGACACGCCAGGTGTTTCCTGATCCGGCTGGACGTATGTTGGCTTCCTACCGCCCCTTGACTGAAGCAGAAGACATGGCGGGCAACCACTACCTCCTTTGAAGTTCCCTCATACTGGGTCGATGGGACCTTGGGTATGGGGTTCCTCAAACACCTAATCAAAAATGAGCCTCATCAGGTCGTCCATATAACCTGTAAAATATGCCTTAAAATAGTCACTTTGTGTTTTTAAAGAAATAACTTTTTCACCTTGTACCCATGTGTGCCCATGGATATAAAAATTGTTTATGTGATTGTTTGATTAGATGTTTTACAATGTAATAGTGGACCTGTTTGTATTGGTTTTGCAGTGCATTCACCCATCTTGGACTTTGGGAAAACACCCTAGAAGACAGCTTGACCACACACATACATGTTAACACACCACCAACACAATATCCTTGTGTTACATACAGTGACGGCTGTGGAATCCGGGAACAACTACAGTGTTGGGTATATAGAGGACGGTCTATACTGTGGAGGGCCTAGATGCTGAAGACCCTCCACAAGGGGAAAAGGAGATCAGCACTATGGACAACAGCCTTTCCCCAAAAGACAAGCACTGGGGAAAGTAATGGACAATCAGTATTATCCGGCACACCTGCTGCATGATTGCCAATGAGGAACACCTGCCGGCCATGTGGCCACAAGAGAGTGGCCAGCTATAAAGGCAGAGAAAACATCTCCTCTTGAGGAAGGATTGTGGCAACTTCGCACTGTATGGTAAGCGGCCACTGGCCCTGAAGAGGACAGCTGCCCCAACTGCTGTTCCCTGGGTCTGATCTTTATGCGCAGACTACAGCGGTGGCTTGCTCGCCAGAGGTTGGATCCCAGGCGACACAAGCTCAGGGTGCTCTCCGACCCTGCTTGGTGTCGCCAGACACTGGTTGGAGGCGAGTTGCCGACGCTCCCCACTGCACACAAGTGTGCTAGAGCTCGCCACAGTGAGGAAAGTGCTTTTACATTTCTCTCACCTGGTGTGCGGCCGCCACGTTCTGATCAGAACAGACAGCGTGCCAGCAGCGGCTTACATTAATAAATGAGTGCGCTCCTCTGCTCTCCCCCGAGCAGTGGTCGAGCTCTGGCTTTGGGCTCATAAGAATCAGCACAGCCTAAGAGCCCCACCTATCGCGGGCGCCCAGAACTTCGGGGCGGACCTCATGTCTCGCGGTGGTCCCCGCCGAGACGAGTGGCGGTCCCAACATTGTCAGACTGATCTGGCAGAGGTTCGGAACGGCTCAGGTGGACCTTTTTCGCGTCCAGACAGAACACCCATTGTAGGTTGTGGTTCTCTCTCAGCCCTCAGGATCTTCCCCCGTTGGCTCTCCTGTATGCGTTCCCGCCGCTTCTACTGATCCATCCTCTGTTGGAGCGGATCAGACAGGAGGAACTGTCCCTCATTTTGGTGACCCCGGAGAGCTGTTCAGCTCTGCGATTCCCAGAGCTAGTGGCGCTCTCGCGCACGGCGCCATGGCCGGTGCCAGCTTGACCGGTGCAGTGCACCACCCGCCCTACGTGTCGTGGGGCACGTAGGGCTGTTTGTCTTCTGAGAAGTTTATCCTGCAAGGCAGAGTCTGCCAGCAGCGGTTATCTACACTATCCAGAGTGCCCACGCGCCTTCCTCCCTTTATGCAGCGAAGTTGTTTTTTTTCTCTAAGTGGTGTGACAGCAACCACGCTGTCCCATCTCTCTGTGGGGTGGGAAGCGTGCTTGTTTTCCTACAGCGCTTACACCACGTTGGGATTTTCCCACTGTGTGTGTTATCCAGGGACCCTTTCGAGCCTCCGTCTCAAACCCCTTTTGGATACTCTATTTTTAAGAAGGCGCTTTTCTTGGCTTTGGTTTCTGCCAAACGCGCCTGTGAGTTGGCCGCTCTGTCTGTCAGCCCGAGCTGCTTGTCACTTTAAAGGACAGCTCCGTTGCGCTGCTCAGACCCAAACCTGCGTTCCTCCCCTAGAACATCAACAGTTATTTTCGGTCTAGGGATATTGTGCTTAAGGTTTTCATCCCCTGCCTCATTCTAGTGAGGCAGAGGCGGAGTTGCATCCCCTGTGCCTAGTGCGGGCACTGGCTATGTACGTGAAATGCTGTGCCAAATGTCTGGGTCAATGCTGGAGGACGGTTGGTAATGATAAAGACCCTGATATCGTTTTTTATGCTGTTTGCAAGATTGGCAGAGTCAAGGGGTTGGCCGGATTTGAATCTAACCTTGACGTTGCAGTGCTTGCTCACAGGTCAAGCCCAAGAGGCTTACTCTGTCTTGAGTCCTGAGGACTGTCATGTTTACAACTTGGTGAAATCTGCTGTGTTGAAAGCCTACGAGTTGGTGCCTGAAGCTTATCACCAGTGTTTAAGAAATTTGAGAAAACCGGAGGACCAGTCGCATGTATAATTTACCTGCATTCTTGTTTCCCAGTTTAATCGTTTTCTGTGGCCACCTTAATCCCTGAGCAAAAAGTTAAAACTCCTGCTGAGGCAGCACTTCTTCCTGACGAGTACAGGTCAATGCATAGAACACACTTCATGGGGCCAGAAATATGTGCTAGTTTTTCATTTTCAGATCAAGGTCTGGTAGTGGGAGACAAAATAGGCAGGACCCAGATATTTCCAGTTACTGCAGGAAGAAAAGGCACCGGAAGAATGAATGTCCTGTCCGCAGGCCTAAAAGCAAAATCTGTGTCCAGAATCTGGTATTTCTTGGGCCACAAAGGGGATTAGTCGAGTGGCCACTATGGCGGCATATCACTGCCATAAATCGCGTGCAAAAAATATTATTGCGAGCACTTTTACCGCACGCGCACAGTATTTATCTACTCACGAGAGCAATAATATAGCCTGTGAGGAGAAAATCATTCATTGAGCGCACACGTAAAGTGAAGCAGCATTTTTCCTGCACGCTCAGATTTGTTTGCTGCTCGTGTGGCTGGTTTCCTTTTTGGTACCAAGTGGGCGGAGCCAGCCATGGCCATTGTATTTCTGAATGTGATTGGCAATTGTATCCCTAAACGTGATTGCTCTAACCTATCACATTTAGACGTTGATTTTTCCCGAGGAATAGCAGTGGAAACTCCTCATGCAGGGAGCAGTTCATTTTGCTATTTTGTTTTTACTATTATATATAAATACAGGTCTACAAATACAGTGACAGCGCTGATTTATTAGACTTCATTAGACGATCGCTGTCTTATCATTACACTAAATAACTGTTACACTACTACAGTGATGCAATGCAGTATTTTTCAGAAAAGGGGCAGACACACTTTTCTGCTGTTTGTACTGAGAGCCCTGGCCTTTCCTGTAGATTGTGAGGAAGCCTTTGGATGATGGGATTAACCCCCCGTGCTGTGTCCAGCAGCACAAGGCCTGGCCGGTTGCCCCCGGCCTTTGCAGCGAGGAGCTCTGTGAGTGAGTCGCCGAGCTCCCTAAGTTTGCTATAGTCTCTATTGGAGATTCTAGGGAAGGCATCTAGCATTTTGAACAAAGTATCTTCAATGACCTCAGGAGCTCCATAGCACTGTTCTAGCCTCTCCCAGGTGAGCCTCAATCCCTTATCAGGTGGTGTGATGTTGACTGCTCTGGTTCTGAAGAGCTGGCCCCAAGTCACTTTACAAAGAGGTCAATTTCCTCAGCAGGTGACGTGTTGAGACCCTTCACTGTGTTCTGGAATGAAGTTCGCCATGCTCGGAAATCCTCTGGCCAGTCACTGAATGCCATCAGACCCGTGGAGACCAGTTCCCTCCTAGCTAAGTACCTAGAAGATATTCTCATTGCCTATTGCAAGTGTGTGATGCCTGTTTGTCACTCATTATAGGTGGCCGGGGTTTGTTCGAGTTAAAGTCAGAGGTTTTCTCTAATGCTGGCATGGCGCCAACGCTGCTGTCAGGTTTCGGGAGCTTTAAGACATACTCACAGGTACGTTGCATAGGGTTTTCTGAGTTAACTGAGATGTTTGATTCATTGCGTTTATCAAATTGTTCTGCAACTGCCTCTAATACATTTGCTTCGGCTTCAGCAGCAGTAGGTTCTTTCTGCACTGACAGTATACCTAAGGATGCTTCTATACTTGCTTTTTCTAATTTCATTTCCATCTCTTTTTCAGAAAAACTGCCTTGGACTTTAGCCGCTTTGGCTCTTGCACAGACCTGGTGAACGACACCTGATTGCTTTGAGGATCCTGATGCATAAGATCTGGTTCTGTATGATGATGATGTTTGTTGGCCATGATGCATGGAAGGATCTCACCTGTGTTGCACCACTGTAGCTGTCGTGGGAGTAGAGCGTGGAGACGTAGCAGTCCAGGAATTCAGTCTGTTGCCTTCACACGTTTGTATAGCCTTGGTTTTACTGTTCTGTCCTGGCACACTCTGGAGTATGTTTGACAGGCAGATAAATGCCTTCCCAATCAACCAGACGTGTTTAACAAATTATGTTGTTTGTTTTATTGCATAGAAAGGGTAAAACTAGGAAAAGAAGGCAAACAAACTCACATTACTCTCGTGACATAAATCTCATGACAGGAAAATATACCTAAGGGATTACTTAAGAAGGTGATGAGGCGTAATTCTTATGCCTCTGGTGTCGTAGTTTCGGGGCTAGGTATGACTCGAAGAGTGGTAAAGGTTAAAGTGGTTTATTCAGAGATACAAGGTAAACGGACATGCACTCTGGAGGTCATCTCCAGGATCCAGGTAAAAATTCAGTAAATATTAGTATGGGCGGGATGGTAAAGAATCCACACCAATAGGGTCTGACTTATCTATAACCCATACAACTTTATATGGTGTTGTGTTTACCATTCTTATGTGTAGAGGCAGAAACTAGTCAGAACTGGTGTTAGCACTACAAATATGTGGTCCAATGAGGTACTAATGTTAGCTTTAATATCGTGTGGTCAAATAAGGCATAGAATAAATAAATTTACATCACAGGTCGATGACATTCTCAAATCTAATTCATGCATTTGAAATGTAGAATGTATTCACGAGAACAAGCAAAGGCTGAATGGATGAATTAATTAATTAAATAAAGTCTTGTAGTAGCCTTCAGTCATCATTCAACATCAATGTTAATTACAGTATAAGGTGGAACGCTAGGTAGCACAAAAGCTAACCCTTGTGTCAGACATATGAATACTAATAAAAAGGTCTAAATATACAAGACGACATTAACTCTATCATATTCGTTATGCAACAATAACATGACATAGTAGTTTGAGAGATGTCGAAGATGCTGGGAAACGGAGTGAATAAAACACAGGAAAACAGGACAAACTAATAGAGAAATCCATGCATTCCCTATTTCTAAGACTGACGTATGTTTAGCAACGTTCATTGTAATAAGCTGCGTACCTGAAATTACCAAAAGGAGGAGACAAAACACAGAACATAACACTGTGTCTACACCTTCTTGGATAAGGTAAAACATGTTAGACGAAACCTCTTGCAAGTCCAACCAAGATGTTTGCCTGTTGACCCTACTCCAATATATGGGCCAGAATCTCCAGTGCTGGAAGATGATAGCGTCACCGAAAATGGAATCTGGGTACTGGTGCCAAAGTAAATTAATCAGCCCCCTCTACCCCTGCCAGGAACCATCCTCTGGTGCCACTCCTTCCTGAACCCCACATGGCAACTTCACAAAGTGTGCATGCTGCCCAAAAATGTGCTCCCATCGCCACCATGCATTCCTGACATCCCACAGGAAGAACCTGGCACCAGTAATTGATAAATGTGCAGGACAACCAGTGTAACAGCAGGGACACACGGAAGGGTAGGGGCCACGAACCCCCAAATACTTGTGTCTTAAAGCTCTGTCACTTCGCTTTTCCGGCCCTGGACATATTGGTTCATCGCTGGGAAGGTGATGCGAAAAGTGTGAAAGCCAGTGGTGAATTATAGCAGGAAGAGTTATATCCCTTTAAGATAGGTAAGTGAGCTGTTCTCTCAATTACATTTGAGCATATAAAGCAGAGGTGGGAGTAATTCACAAATAAGTCACAAGCCAGCAAGAATGATAGTTGAACCTGTAAAACCTATAGTTTCAGAAGTCTTTGCTGTTGTTTTGCCCATAGATATTTCGATTTAGTTTTGGTTCTCTAAGTACAATTTGCCTTTGTTTGGGTTTTGCTTTGTTTTGCCTTTTGTTGTTTTGCCTTTAAAAGTTATTGTTAATATCATGGCTCATGTATGTGTCTCAGACAAACCAGCTGCTTGGTCCAGCCAGTTTCTATAAGTGAAGGGCCTTTGTAGCATGTTCTTGTGGTATAGGGCTGGGGCTTCTGTTTGAGTTTCACTCCCTTGCATGCGAATTTTCAGTTGTATGAGTCTGATTTTTGGTAAGCTACTGTGGACTAAGATGGCATTGTTGTGCATCTTAGAATACTGATATCTTGGCCAGGCTTGTCAAACAATGCAGTCTACAGCAGTCAAGCAGACACTGCTCTACTGGGCTATGGAGACTGCGTTTAGACAAAAAGCAGTATCGACTTGGGCTAAGGAATCACTACTTGGACAAAACACATGGAGACCGGCAGTGCACCATAACATTAAAGACTGGTCCGTTTTAACAAATGAAGATAGGACTGTCTAACTAGGGTGAACTAATATAAAACAAAGGTAATATTTCAAACTTTGTAACACTAACAACATGATGATGGTAATGATAATGATATTCAGACATTTCATTACAAGCAGCTCAGTAGAAATGAGGAAAAATGAATAGAACACAAAACAAAGGAATGAAAACCAAATAGGTGAAAAGAAAATATACTGAATCGTATACATTATTAAAACCCAATATATTAAATGATGAGTATGCATTCAGCAATGCTGCCCTCAACATCTCTTTTCCTTGATGGGCTTGTGATTTGTAGTTCTGCTTAGTGCCCTTGTACATAACCAAGTCTTACAGAATCTCACAATTAATGGGCAGCTCACTGCACCAGTGAATTGTAGCCAACCACTCCAAGTTTTATTTGTGTTTTATTTTGTTCGCTTTTTCCCATAAATTTGATAAATGTGTCACAACTAGGGAACACAAAAAAAATTCAGATAATACACCTTTATGCAAGGGTGTAAGAACCATAAGGTCGGGGAGACCGCCAACAACAGTGGGTCTGGGATTTTTAAATATCCACCAGAACTCACAATGCAACATAATTTCCTGCATTTACACACCCTTTCAGGCCTCTCTTTCTTAATGCAGGCCTATCATTCTTTATTTTCTTGCAATGTGTGACTGGGCGGCAATCATTTTAATTGGGAGGAAAATATCAAATAACATGCAATAGAAACCGCTTGTTTGTGCTTCCTACTGTTTAAGTGACAAATGACACCTGCAGTAGGTTACAGCTCGGCAAATATAGTCAACCATGGAGGTTGTTAAATTTGCAATACACATGTGAGATACAATATTCTGACACAGAACAAGACATGCATATTTAAAAATATTGAATATGTCCTAATCACTTCTGGTCCCCACATTATTTGCACCCTGTTTAGTGGGAGAAAGGAGTAGGCCTACACACCACCACAGGAACAGAAAGAAAAATGATTGGGTCAGTGTTGCTCTAGACATGCCCTAAGGGCATGGGCAGGTACATACCATGCCATTTCACAGACGTGTATGAGCACATGTGTACACACAAGGCATGCCCAAACTGCTTCAAAACCAGTTACAGTAAATTCCCACCTATTGCAATTTGGAGGTGGTGTCTTTTTTATTATCCACAGCAAAGAATTCACAAACAAAAATTGAACGTTTGAAACCACTTTCAACACTATAAATATACAGTTCTTCATTGTAGGCCTATTGAAACAATTGCGTTCTTAATTCTCATGTTTAGTCAAACCATTGGTAGAAAAAATCATTAAAGAAATCGTGGAACGAAGATTTAAATATGGCAAAGAAAACAGGTGTTAAAATGGCTGGAATTTCGCTGTCTGGCTTAGTTAGTAGACTTTAGGAATATGGTGACTTTTTTTCTGTCTTTGCTATTAATAGTTATTTAGAAGGTTAGATAGATTATTTTGCTTTTACATAACTTGGGCTATGTAAACCACTAGTAATAAATATCCTGTTGAAGAATTTGGGAAAGATACGATGTTTTGTTTCTTAAGGTTTGCATGTTGGTAGTCCATTACCGGTGCCAAGCTTTGGATGCCTGGAGATTGTCACTTGCCAATGAAGACACACACACACACAGTTTCACTGGCGCTCAATAACACTAACAAATACAGAGAATCGTCAGAGAATAAAACATTCACAAAGTGGTAAGTATAACCACTGGGTTTTGCGTAAGTATATGTTATCGAAGCAATCTTTTGTTTCAGTTGGTATACTATAAAAGTGTCATACAAGTTGTATTTTAATGAAAGAATGCAAGAGGGTGTATAGCTATAGCTGTGATGTTTTTAGTAATGAATTCATTTCAAAGTAAGGGTGCCCGAGAATTGTAAAGACGTTTACATTTAGCAGACACTTTCATCCAAACCAATAATCATCCACACACCTACGGAGTCAACCATGCAAGGTAACGAGTTGTCGGGAGCAGTTAGGTATAGTGTCTTGCTCAGGGACACCTCAACACTAAGCAACAAGGAACCGGGGATTGAACTAGCAACCTCCCGGTTACCAGTAAACCCGCTCCACCTCCTGAGCCAAGCCGACCCCACTAATGAGAGAGAGAAAAGAGGGGAGAACAGGATTTTGAAACTAAACAACCAAATCTCAACCGGTCTCTGTTAAATTATCAAATCCTGCCAGTCCCCTCTGGACCGTTTAGTGGACAGAGTGAAGCACCAGGTCTTACATAATAGGCCCAGGAATGCTGGGCCTTCTCTGTGAGCTCACCAATCATCTCGAACACACACACACACACACACACACACACACACACACACACACGCACACACACACCCACACACACAAATGGAAACAAAGACGCATGCATGCAGAAACACACGTAGGCTCACATACATGCGTTCACGTATACACACACAGACACACACGCATGAAAACACAAACTCATGCATGCAGACACATAGGCACACTCAAACAAACACACACACTCATGCTAACACACACAGAAAAACAGAATTCTGCATGCAGAAAAACACGTAGGCTCAATCACACTAACACGCACACTCACGCATTCATGCACACACTTTCAAAAACACAATACATCATTACAATGGGGCCCTCTCACTGTCCCAGAAACCCACTGTCCACTGAACTTTGAAGCAAGTACTCTTTTTATTATTTACAATTTAAAACTAATTAAATTAATACAACATTTGAAATTCAAAACAAGGTCATATGTAAAAAGGTGCAACTTGTAAGATTTGGTAAACTGTCGAATTACTCCACAAAATAAGGGGCAGCAAATTATCAAAAACGTTATGGTTTGCACAGTCCCTCCAAATATCTTTGGTCCGTCCTCCTCTCCACCCTTCCCCCCCAAATGCATCACTTGACTGAATATAGCGTAAAGCTTACTGTTTACAGTGAATCTGTGCTCCTTCAAGTGATCCATGTTAGAGCCAGCATTACATTTTTTCAGTGTGCTTTTGACATGATTGACAAGAGGTCAGATAATGCCCTTTCTTCATCCTCTCATGTTGGACTGAGGGCCGATTGGATGCTGCATTTACAGCAATTGCCTCTTGAAGTACAAGGTGTTGCTAACTTCAGTAAATATCTCTGCAGCACAATACATAGCCGTCTTTGACATAATGTCAAAACTGTAATTTCTTTACATTCTGTTGATAATTGTAGTTAATTTTTGAATGTTTTAAACTAATAATCATACAAGTTGCACCTTTAAACTTTGCCTGTTATTATGTACAATATTTAACAATGGAATTTCTAGAGAAAGTTTGTAAATTGTTATATCATAGTTTAAAACATAAACCAGCAAGAAAAGATTAAAAACAAATGTTTATGAAGGCAGTGTTGAAAATGTTTTGCTACCTATGAGCATGCTGTAGAAAGATTAATGAACCCTATCTATGTTCGCCTCGACTCAAACCCCCATACTAATCCTTATTCAATTCAATCTTTTTCTAATATTACTACTCATTCATCTTCTTTCTAAGACAACAATTCCTTAAAACAGCAACAGTATAAGCCTCATAAAACTCTAAGATGCTTTGTTTAACAAATGGGATTATATGCGAGCGACTACAGTTTGCTAGGTTAGCTAATGGCCAGATGGTTCATGGACACCAACAGACTGTCCACATGAAAAGTTAAGTTACACTCGTATCCATCAGGCTTCTGTTGAAAGTAAATCAAATGCATGGAATGCACCCTCAGGAAGATCGGCATTCCAAAATAAAGCAGCGTGTCTGCAGTATGCATTGGAAACACATGGGAACACAGTGTATTTTAGTACTCCAGCTAGCAGTATCTGTGTGTGTGCATGTTTTCAACCTTCATTTGCATTACAAAAACATATCAAATAAAATAAATGTACAGTACATGACGAGTCTTCACTTAACAAAATATCCCTCAGGCAGGGGTAGGAAAATAATCACATTTTGAATATGAAGAAATTAACAAAATACAATACTGAGCAGTGAGCTCTTCATAGCATCAAACCTTGGTGTGAGCTCACACACCAAATATTGCACTCCGACTGTTAATCCTAGTCTTGTAGTGTATTCTCTCGTCACTTCTTGTATCTCAGGTATCCTTATCCTTGTGTTGCTGATAAAGGTCATGATATACTAAGTGCCATCAAATAAGTCACCGGTCCGTCAGCGGCTGTCCATCCAGTGTCCCTAATGAGGTGGGGTGAAGTGTGTCAGGCATACGGGATAACCGCCACAAGGACCTGTAGTGCCATGGAAACACAAGGCACCTGGCCAATGACGTAAGCCACAGAGCGGGTGGGAGGGGTCAGCGCGAACAGGTAGGCCACGCTGTGCAGCACACGGCAGAGAAGGAAGACCAGGAAGTGGAGCCGCGCGACAGGAAGTGAAGGTCCGATCAGGGAGTAGACAGCACCCAGGAAGAGGAAGGGAAGGATGTTCTCCATGTCGTTGAGGTGAGCTCTAGAAGATAATGGATTAATTAGATGTTAATTAGACGCTTCATTCTAATTAATGAAGCGTTCTCGTATCACTGAACACCACTATATTAGATACAGAAATAAACTTTCATTGACATCCACATTTTCTTTGGCTCGAGCCACACATACTCTTAAACACGTAGACACAAACATCTGGTTTTCATTCAGTGTGGCGTCATCATGGGAGACTAATCCAATGGCCTGATTGTTTCCGACAGTGAAGTAAGGTTGGAAGTATGAATGTGCGTAAACATCAGTTAGGCTCTGTATTTCACAACCATGTAGTCAGATTTTACAATAGGGATTTCGTCATGATTCTTGGAATCAATTTACATAATCTACTGTCAGTGTGCTCTCTACTTCTTGTACTCCCCAGGACCATTTCATAAACATAACTAACCCATGAGATTGTGGGTTTCCCCTTCACATCTGTTCAGCTATGATTGGCATGATCTTACAGCAGTTGAATAAAGGACCAATAGGTGTGGCACCAGATATCAAGTCCATCTATTTAACAAAGTTGAAATCAAACCAATGTGGGGAGATTTTAAGTGTTGGAAATGAAATAACATAATACAAATGCAATCTCCAGTCGACAGACATGCTGTACAAACCAAAAAATAAAGATTAAACATTGGGCATTGTAATAGTAGTAGTCCAAATTTATATCAACTAATTATGTTATAACTGAATCTAGATTTGACCTAAAATAACCCTTCGGCAGGACTGTCAAACTTAATAAGGTTTTGCATAGTAATTTATATAAAACGATCTGTTACCATCGATACCAGAGAGGATACTTGGGTTAGCCCCCGTTTTGCCTCAATTGTAGGAGATAGTATAGCATGTCATACACTGGTTTGGTCTGACAATAGACTTGGCTTCTAGTCACTTTGTCACCCACCTTCTGCAGCGTTCAACGTCTGGGTCCTCTCTGAAAAACTCCAAACCACCATGTCTGAGAGCGTCTTCTGGGTTCGCAAAAGCCTTGAATCCAAAAAAGTAGCCATTAATCTCTCATAAATACAGTAATCTATGCTACATAGGGTTTGTTTTCGCCCAAATTTTTGATTTCTAAACCGGTTGCAGAGGAAGCCTACTCACCTTTTTACGGAGTCTGAGTTGTCCTGTTATAATTGCTAAAACGTACATCTTCATGATGAGAAGTACAGCATAGAAAACGAAACAAGAAAAAACGTCACTTCTTAGCATGGTTGTAATGTGTGTACAGTCCGTCGACCGTTCTTGGTACCTGAATCAGAAAAGTATCCGCTTGCTTGCACTGCGTCGCTCTTGTAAAAGTAAGAGTGAACAGCATACCTTCACGCCTTGGTTTTTATAGTCAACTTGGTGACGCAAGAGGCATCCCACCCACCCTGAAAAAAGTACTTTATTTGAACTTGTTTGAGACCCCCGCTTGGAATTACGCTTTCACTTAAATCTTTTATATAATGCTTATTGCCGAATCCCGCTGAACAGTAATACACATTTGTATAGATTTTCTTTAATCAAAACTGGATTTACATTAGGCCTGCATATAAATTATATACTCAAGTAGAGATAACAACTAACGTTAAAAAAGAACGTTAAAAGAAAATACATACAATGGGTGTTCTATATTATTTCGACAACATGAAAAAATAATACACATGCCATTTACATGACTAGATAGATTGATGGAGACATACAGGGAGACAGACAGACCAAAACAATAAACACAATTAATAATTAAATACAAAATAAAGAAAATAATACATTTTGATACGTTTTGATAATGTGCATTGTTTTTATTTGCGTTGCATCAAATGTCTTTACGACTTAATGAATTTAATTCTTCCAACCAGTGTTAGGGCTGGGGATGGGGAAACATTTAAATGACACCTTAGAAGGAAGAAGCCCTTTTGTAGCCTAATTCATGTTATTAAATAGGTTCCGTGCTTCTGTGGCAAAATTAAACACGCTTAGTGTTTTGGCATCACATCAAGGAATTCTTTCTGCAGGTCCTACCCTGCATTAAGGGCGTGAAATGTGTGGGCCTATAGCTCACACATAGGCACATAAATATCGACCTTAATTGTGGAACAACGTTCTTAATTAAAGATTAATTGAGACATTACAATTGTTGTTCAATGTTAGCTTATGCTAATTGTGTACCTATTGCTGGTAATTTCCATGACATATTTATATGGAAAATGCAGGGTGCTACAAAAACAGGTCTATAGCTGAACCCTTAAGGAATTGTCTCTTCGTTAAATGACAAATTATGTCATGAAATGATCATCAAAATGTCGTCAACCTGATACATGCCTGAATCAACTGCCAAAATAAGGGTTTCTGGTTGGACACAAAACAAGACATATTTCCATAACAAGGCCAATTTTCACTTGACCTTGTACATTTTGTTCAACCCTTAAAGGGATTCTTTTTACCTGGAGCCTATTTTCCCATAATTATGGAGTGCATTGGGAGTAATGCTGACAACAATTTTTGAAATTGGTCCAGTATTGAGCAAAAACTTACAGCTGTAACCTTCAAAACAAGCTGCAATGTAACCCTTTTAGGCAATAGCAAACCGTCAATGTACATCCTCTAAAAGTTCTTGTTTTTGCCACTGACAGGCTCAGATTGTTTGTTGAGGAATGCATTAATCTTTAAACAGTTAGATATGGTTTCGCCTGATGCTGTTTTCCCCCTCCCTGCCAGAGCCCCATCTCTGACCCCCACTGTTAGTTGATGACACCTTTTCCCTGCCCTCACACCCCTCCCCCTGCCAGATCCCCGTCTCTGACCACCACTTTTGGTTGATAGATATGTTTAGCCATCATCCTGTTTTAATCCCCCTCCCTGCCAAACATCGGTCTCTATCCCTCCACTACTCTTGAGGAGTTGATCAAACTTATGTGTATTCACCTTCATCCTGTTCTCATCCTCCTCCCTGCCAGACATCTGTCTCCAACCCCAAATGGCCCTTCTTTTGTCTCACAGCCCAAAGACAGATCCCTCACAGACCAACAGGTCTGGGGCCCATCTTGCCCAGGTATCACACCCCGCCAAATATTCAGCCTAGAGAGGTGTAGGCGGTTTGTGATTGGCTCGATTTGAATAATGGTAAACCAATAGGGTTACACCTTTTTGTATGTTAACAGGTAATGATTGGAGGTAACTGAGACCCCTGCCCTTGTCATATGTTTTGATATACTGTGTTTTGTGATGAATTAAAGAGAACAATAATGGGAGAGCACGTAGGATTAACACGCAGAAGGCAGAATTGAAAGAACCACGGAAGGACTGTGGTGGTTGTTTTGGGTATCCTGCGTGAGCCCACGAATAAAGCATTGAACGAGAAGTATTGACTCCGCGGTCTATTTAGAAACAACGGACTGGAAACTTGCACCTTGATTTGATCATACTTCTTCATGTTATTATAAGTGTCTGACAACATTATGGAAAGGATCCCTACAGTGAAATACAACCTTTTGCTTGATCCAGTCTGTTTGTTATTGTGTCTAACCAAGAAATCTCGCACTCTGAAGAGTTGAGTTGTAGGAGGAAAATCTCAACCCTCCTTCACCCACATCTTTTAGATAACACTAAGCTACGTTTTCTGTGGTCAAACACAACAAACTCTTGCCTGTGTCGTGCCAAAAAGTGATCTGCCACCAATAACTGTATACTACAGCTGCTTAATACAATCTGGAGACTTATCCTTGAGCATGACTTGGTTACACATAATAACAAACGGACCGGATCAAGCTAAACGTAAAGACAAAAGTTGTATTTCTCTGTAGGGATCCTTTCCATTATTTTGTCAGACACTTATAATAACAATCTGAGGCTTTCAGTGGCAAAAACAAGCACTGTAAGAGGACGTTGATGGGGTGCTATTGCCCCAAAGGATTACATTGCAACCTGTTTTGTGGATTGCGGCTGCAGCGTTCTTCACAATACTGGACCAATTTCCAAAAGTATTGTCCGCATTAGTCCCTTAGACCCAAAATGATGGGAAAATAAGGACCACGTGGAAAAATCCATGTTATCCTTTAATAAACCCATAATAATCATTGTAAATCGTGCTATTATGTACATCATTCATCAATAACATTTTATTTAGGAGTTAACAGAGTTTAAAACAAGACAAACCAAAATGTTTTGTTTATTATACATGGCTTATCTTTGTGGTAGGTTTGCTTCGGATTCTCAAGTTGTTGAGAAGAAAAGTATTGAAAATAAGTACATGAAAGGAAAACAGGAGAAGATAGAGTAACAAGAGAGAGTGGAAAGAGATGACTGGAGTAAGAGTTAACATAAGAAGACAAGAGAAAATAGGAAGAGAAGAATTTAAGAGCACAAAACAGAAGAGAAAAGAGATTGAGAGAAATTAAGAAAGTAGAAAAGAGAAGCTTAGAGAAGAAAAAAAGGAGCAAATATAAAACAATAAAAGAGAAGAGAAAAGAGAACGAGAGAAATTGAAAAGTGAAGAGAAGAATAGAGACAAGAAGAAAAGGGATAAGGAGATAAGGACAGGACACAAAAGAAAATACAAGATAAGAGAAGAAAGTAGAAGATAGAAGAACATAAAGCAGAATTTATAGTCACCCTGATGCGCCGTTGGTGAAGTGTGCAGGAAGTCCACACACGGACATGGCATTTATAGTTGCTGTAATGCCATAACGATGCTGTTCAGTCCGGACACTTGTGGAGCTTGAAAATTTCTGAGGTGTATAAAATGCGACACATTGCTGTATGAAACATTGCAAGGGCTGTGATTATGTAATTTTTGGTTCCTGGTGGCTCGCGCAGTTCACAGACAGCAACTATAAATTTGGCCTGAGAAGACAGAGGCATCAGACAGGCAGCAGAGTAGAAAATAAGAACAGCAAAAGAGAAGGTAATTAACACCAAGGTACAGGTCAGTAATTTATCCTGTCTGTATTTATCTGTCTGTCCATGGAACTACCGCAGCTGTTGCTGTCGTCGCCGCCGGCGCAGTTGTCGGCGTCCGAGAAGGAGGACATGTAGTGGAGGGCCGTGGCTCGGCGGTAGCCCCCCCTCAGCATCTGTGGGTACGTGATCAGCATCACAGACCCTCTGGGACCCGTCCAGACCCCAGACACGCTCCACATGTCCGCAAGATGGGAATACACTATGTGCAGCCCATGGCAAAGCTACAACAGTCCACCTTGGGGTCAGGGAGGTCTTTCAGTATGCACACAGAAGTCCCGCCGGGAAGCCACGCCCCTACTAAAATATCAGACCAGACCGGAAGACAGAAAAAAACAAGTGTTGTCTACTGTATATACATATGACTCATGCTTTCTAGAAGTGGCCCTTTACAGACTGCAGTGTGGGTGTGTGCTGAGCTGATGTGTGCGATGTGTGTAAGCGAGTCCTTCCCAACCGAATGTGTTTATACAACGTCTCATCCTGTCAGACATGTTGCTTGCAGCACAGGAGAGAGAGAGAGAGAGAGAGAGAGAGAGAGAGAGAGAGAGAGAGAGAGAGAGAGAGAGAGAGAGAGAGAGAGAGAGAGAGAGAGACACACACACACACACACACAGGGTAAGTTACTGACACTGAGAAGTGTAATATGGAGTAGCAGCCAGATGAAAGAGAGAGAGAGAGAGACCGAGTGGTGTAACATGGAGCAGCAGACAGAGATGAAAGAGAGGGAGAGGACTGCCTGTGGTTGAGATTCCTCCTTCAACCAACCATACGGCAGACTGCCACACAGCCCCATCTAAACCCCAGACCTGCAAAACTTTAATGGCTGATAGGTCACAGTCATGACCAGGCTGGTTGTCTCTGGAAACTGCCAGACGCAGAATGTAAATATTTACTGAGGGGGAAAATACACTGGGGTGAAAAAAAAGTTCCCAGACGTAGGCCATGTCCATGGAATCAGTCCAACATACCATGTGTGTTATTGATCATTTTCACCTTTAGACAAAACGCACATTAAACAAGGAAATTCAAAAGGCAACACCGCATAACCCCTTCAAGAAGAGGACAAAACAAATAATGATACTACTCCTCGTGAACAATGTATTTAGGTGTGCAGCTTTGCACAACCACTATTATCTATCATACTTATTATTTACTCCTTTTGTCTATCATACTTATTCTTTTTATTTGTATTGTTAGTATTATTCCCAAACTTCCCTATTCAACCCCTCCTTCATGCTAGAAAAATAATAAAAATGTTATATACTACCTAACTATCCAAATGTTAAGGGACAGAGCGAGGGGACCCAAATGCTCGACACAGTGAGGCAGAGAAGGCGGGGAGGTACAAGGAAGTTTATTGGGAAGCGCGGAACAGGCAAACCGGGGCTAAGCAGGCAGAGAGTGGTCAGACAGGCAGGGTTTGGTAACGAGCAAATGGTCAGGCAGGCAAGGGTTCGGCAACGGGCGAGCGGTCAGGCAGGCAGCTGGGCAAAAGGAGAGAATGGGTTATAGGCAGGAACAGGGAAAGGACAAGTATTCTATAGCCAGGAACGAAGATACTGACTGGAGTAGAGTATACAAGCAGCGCCGGCTGCTAGGAAATCCAGGGGAGAAATAGGGTGCGTTGATTGGTGATTGACGACCGGTGTGTAAACAGGGGAGCACGTGGAGAAGTGGAAGCTGGCGCCCACTAGGTAGCAGAAGTTGATGGCGTGACAGTGGACTGCGTGACGGTATCCCCCCCCCCCCCCCCCCCCCCCCCTACGGACGCCTCCAGGCGGACACCCAGCACCGGACGGGTGTTGTCGAGGGAAGTCCCCGGATAAGCAAGGCATCCAAGATGCGACTCCGAGAAACCCAGGAACGCTCCTCCAGACCGTAGCCCTCCCAGTCCACAAGATACTGGTGTCCCCGGCTGCGACGACGCACGTCCAGGAGGCGGCGGACTGTCCACGCCGGGTGGTTGTCAATGAGCCTGGGCGGAGGCGGAGCAGGAGGAGACTGGTGGACACGGCCTTGACCTGGGACACATGAAAGGTTGGGTGCACACAAAGGGACGAGGGAGTTTCAGTCGGACGGCACAGGGATTGACGAGGGACTCAATCTCGAAGGGACCGACGAAACGGGGAGAGAGCTTCGGGGTGACCCCCTTCAAGGGAAGATCTTCGAACGAAGCCACACATTTTACCCGAGTGAGTACTGTGGAGCCAGCCGACGGCGCTTGTTGGCTTGCAGCTGGGAGCGGGAGGATGCACGGAGCAGGGCAGCCTGGACGGAGGGGACCACAATCTCCGCCTCCAACGCGAGGAACAGGGGCGGTTGGTACCCCAACAAGCATATGAAGGGGGACAGCCGAGTGGACGCGTTGATGAGGGTGTTGTGGGCGTACTCAACCCAGGAGAGTTGAGTGCTCCAGGAGGATGGGTTGGTGTTCGTGATGCAACGGAGAGCGGCCTCCATCTCCTGGTTCGCCCGCTGCGACTGTCCATTGGATTGGGGGTGGTACCCATTGGAGAGACTGACCGTGGCTCCCAGGGCCGCACAGAATGCACGCTAGACCTGGGAGATGAATTGGGGGCCCCGGTCGGAGACGAAATCCGCCGGAATGCCATGTAGGCGGAACACGTGGAGCACCAGGAGGTTCGCCGTCTCCCTAGCAGAGGGAAGTTTGGAAAGAGCCAGGAAGTGAGAGGCCTTGGAGAAGCGGTCGATGACCGTGAGGATTGTGGTGTTTCCTTCGGATAGGGGGAGACCAGTGATGAAGTCCAAGGCGATGTGTGACCACGGACAATTGGAGATAGGCAGGGGCTGGCAAAGACCGGAATGGGGACGGGTTGAGGACTTGTTCCGAGCGCAGGTTGCGCACACCGCGATAAACGAGCGGACGTCAGCGTCCATAGTGGGCCACCAGAACCGTCAACGGATGAAGTCCAGGGTGCAGGTTATGCCTGGGTGACAAGTGAGCCTAGTAGAGTGGGCCCAGGTAAGCACCCTGGACCGCACAGCGTCCAGGACTAATAAGCGGTTGGGAGGACCGGTGCCAGGGTCAGGCTGTTGTCCCTGTGCCTGGAGTATGGCGGACTCGATCTCCCAGGTGAGTGCAGCGACGAGACAGGCGGACGGCAGGATGGGTTCGGGGTCCGGACAGGGGTCCTCGGGGGAGTGTAGGCAGGACAAGGCGTCCGGCTTAATGTTCCGGGAGCCAGGTCGGTAGGTAAGGGAGAATTTGAAGCGTCCAAAGAATAAGGCCCATCTGTTTTGTCGGGAGTTGAGCCTCTTGGCGGACTGGAGATACGATAGGTTGCGGTGGTCCATCCACACGATGAACGGCTGCTCCACGCCCTCCAACCAGTGACGCCACTCCTCCAGTGCCAATTTAACGGCCCGGAGCTCGCGGTTTCCCAAGTCGTAATTCCGCTCTGGAGGGGTAAGCCAGCAAGAGAAGAAGGCGCACGGGTGCAGCTTGTGGTCTGTGGGGGAGCGCAGGGAGAGCACCGCACCTACCCCGGTGTCAGAGGCGTCGACCTCCACCATGAACTGGAGAGACGGATCGGGTTGGATGAGGATGGGCGTCGACAAGAACCACTCCTTGAGGCTCCGGAAGGAGGTCTCGGCCTCCGGCGTCCACACAAAGGGCATCTTGGTGGAGGTCAGGGCCGTGAATGGTGCCGCGACCTGGCTGTAGCCGCGAATCAAGCGGAGGTAAAAGTTAACAAAGCCCAGGAACTGCTGGAGCTTCTTGCGGTTGGAGGGAGTAGGCCACTCAGCCACCACAGAGACCTTGGAGGTGTCCATCTTCACCTCTCCCTGGCCAATGATGTAACCCAGGAAGGAGATGGACGGGACATGGAACTCGCACTTCTTTGCTTTAACGTACAGCCGGTTCTCGAGCAGACGCTGGAGAACCTGCCGTGCGTGTACCTTGTGCTCCTCCACGGATCAGGATGTCGTCCAAGTACACGAACATGGAGTGGTTTAGCATGTCCCGGAGGACATCGTTGATCAGCGCTTGGAAGACCGCAGGGGCGTTGGTGAGTCCAAAGGGCATGACCAGGTACTCGAAGTGACCTAGGGGGATGTTGGAAGCGGTCTTCCACTCGTCCCCCTCATGGATGCGGACCAGGTGAAAGGCGTTGTGCAGATCCAGTTTGGAGAATATGGCGTATGATTCTGGCGGCGAGGGATTCCCGGATGTAGTCCTCCATGGACTCACGTTTGGGACGGGAGAGATTATAGAGGCAACTGCTAGGCAGGGGGGCCCCGGGAAGAAGGTCTATGGCGCAGTCGTAAGAGCGGTGAGGAAGCAAGGACAGGGCGCGGGACTTGCTGAAGACTGCCCCCAGGTCGTGATACTCCACCGGCACGGAGGACAGGTCGGGGGGCGCAGGCTCGATCCCGGACTCCGGGGCACGGGGAGATTGGGCAGAGCGTAGACAGTGGGCGAGGCATAACGGACTCCATGTTACTCGACCGGATCCCAAGTCGATCTGGGGATTGTGAGCCCAGAACCACGGATACCCCAGGACCACCGGGGTAACTGTCTATAATGTGGAGAGATAGGGACTAGTGGTGATTCCCCGAAATCAACAGGTTAACAGGGACCATCCGGCGCTCCACACGGACGAGCGGCTTATTGTTCAGGGCCTGGGCCTCGATTGTGGAGTCTAGAGGGGTGGTGTCGATGCCCAACTGCTGAACCACCTCCTGGTCGATGAAAGACTCATCCGCTCCGGAGTCCAGAAGGACGGTGAGCGGTAGGACTCGATCCCGCCACAAGAGGGCAGCATCAAGTAGGGGACGGGAAGCTGAGGGGTTGAGCGCACGACTCGCCAGGACCCCTCGGGTTACTGACGTGTCCGTTCGTTTCCCGGGCGAGTGGGACAGGCGGACACGAAGTGATCAGGTTGGCCTCTCCGCTGCGAGGGTGCGAAACTCAACGGCGAAGGCGGCGATGCTTAAAGATCATTGGCGTAGGGACAGCAGGCGTCTCGAAGCCTCCCTGCCCCGAACCGGATTGTCGAAAACCCTCCGCATCTCCTCCGTGAATGCGGAGTAGGAGGAGCAGACTTCGGAGCCGCGCTCCCACACAACCGTAGCCCAGGCAAGAGCCTCACCTCGCAGCGCCCCGATCAGATAAGCGATCCGGGACCTGTCGGTGGGGTAGGTGTGAGGCTGCAGCTCGAAAACCAGGGAGCACTGTAGGAGGAACGCTCGACAGGACCCCAGGTCGCCCTCGTAACGCTCGGGGGCTGGAATGAACGGCTCTTGGGAGGAAGCCGGAGGACTAGGGACTGGGAGTTGAGGTTCCGGAGTGACGGGGTGATGGGGGGAAGTGGCGGAGCGCGGACTGCCTGAGAAAACCCCCGCAGGTTGCTCGACACAGTGAGGCGGAGACGGCGGGGAGGTACAAGGGCGTTTATTGGGAAACGAGGAACAGGCATGCCGGGGCTAAGCAGGCAGAGTGGTCAGACAGGCAGGGTTCGTAACGGGCAAATGGTCAGGCAGGCAAGGGCTCGGCAACAGGCAGGTGGTCAGGCAGGCAGGGGTTCGGCAACGGGCGAGCGGTCAGGCAGGCAGCTGGGCAAAGGGAGAGAACAGGTTACGGGCAGGAACAGGGAAAGGACAAGTATTCTATAGCCGGGAACGAAGATACTGACGGGAGTAGAGTGTACAACGATTTAGTGCCGGCTGCTAGGAAATTCAGGGGAGAAATAGGGTGCATTGATTGGTGATTGACGGCCGGTGTGTAAACAGAGGAACACGTGGAGAAGTGGAAGCCGGCGCTCGCTAGGTGGCGGAAGTGGACGGCGTGACAGTGGACGGCGTGACACCAAACATTTATGGAATGAATCAAAACTTGTATACAATTTATACTCTTAAACCTTTATATACAGACATGGGATTTTTCTCTAGAATTGGTAGTGTACAACCATTCAAACTATCAAAATCCATTTACTGTCTCTACTCCCACAATATACAGACCCAATATACATTTTATTCATACAAATGAGTTCCTCGTGATTGCTCATCTAAATGTTCCAGTGGGGTTTACACTTTCTACAAGAGATAATTCTCCACATATGCAAACATTGAAATCTAAAAATCGTTTACTCTGAAATACATGAATTTACGTTCTTCTTCTTAGTAATAGCTACTCATCTTTGCTAGCCTGTGTCAATCGCTCCTGCTTCAAACCAACCATTAACATGCCATCCGATCCATCATCCGTCTTCAGAAAAGCATTTAACGTTACCCAAGTTTACTTAGCATATTTATTTCAGAACATGGCATTTGCATGACACATCGTGTAGAAAGCAGAATTAGAATGTAGCCTGTACTCTAAAACACAGGGATAAATTATGGTCATAGTAGGTGTGGGAGTGTGTGTGGATGGTGGCTGGTTTAAGTCAGACTGATTGGACTCTGGGGCTGGGTGGGGCTGCACACCTGTTGCACATTGAGCAATCAGTGTGCACAGGTTAAACCAGCCACCACCACACACACTCAGGGAGAGCTCCGGCATGGCAGCATGGAGCACTATCGGCATGCCTCATTATATGCAACCATTACAATAAACTGGATTTTCAACATCACCACCCTGTTTCCATTCGTTTGGAGGAGCCCGAGGAAAGTCACCTAGGTGGAGTGAGAAAAGCCACCTAGGTGGCGTGTAGTAGTGGACATTGCTACACTGGTGCCCAATGTGGGGCCGCTCCAAACCGTGTTTGGACTCAGGAAGGCTGTCCAGGGGCGCACTGGGCCCAGCAGCGACGACGGACAGCCTTCTCCCAACACCATCCCTTTCCCCAACGGCGCGGTGGATCCCGGCGGAGGCAGCTCAGCAACCGCCATGGGCAACCGTCTGCGGCTAGCCGCCCCAGCATCCAGCCAGCGCCGCAGCCCAGCCGACTCCTCCGCCAGCCCGTCCAGACAGCCCTAGAACCGCCAAGTCCGCCGACACCTCCGCCAGTCAAGGCAGCAGCCCAGGCCTCCGAGTCTCCAGGATGGAGGGGGAGGGTGGGTTGGGGTGTCACCCTGGGGAGGTGTGGGGACTATGGGGTTGGGGTTGTTTTTTTATTTTAGGTATGGTAACCCTGGGTCAGAGTCCGGTTGTTTAATTTAGGTATGGTAACCCTGGGTCAGAGTCCGGTTTATGTATTTCTTTTTTGGAGGGGGAGGGGGAGGGGGAGGGGGGGAGTAGGTTTCAGCTGGGGATTCTCCCTGGCTTCAATTGGGTGTTGGGTATGTGGGAGTGTGTGGGTGGTGGCTGGTTTAATAATAATAATAATAATAATGCATTTTATTTATAGGCGCCTTTCAAAACACTCAAGGTCACCTTACAAAATCAACAATAAAACACTCAATCCATTAAACAAACAAGAGCAACAAACAGTAAAAAACATCATAATACTGTTAATAAAATGAACAGGCAAAGCAAAAAAGAACGGTCATTACACAAATGAAAAAAGAGTTAAAGCGAGTAAGCCTCTCTGAAAAGATACGTTTTTAGGTGAGATTTGAAAGTGGTTATGGACGTGGAGTGTTGAATGTAGTGGGGCAGGGAGTTCCAGAGGTAGGGGGCTGAGTGACCGAAGGCTCTAAACCCCATGGTAACCAGACGAGCAGGTGGGAGGATGAGCTGGATGGAGGAAGAGGACCTGAGAGAACGGGTGGGTGTCTTGATATGGAGGAGTTCAGTGAGATACTGAGGGGCAAGATTGTTGATGGCTTTAAATGTAAGGAGTAGGATTTTGTAAATGATGCGGTATTTGATGGGGAGCCAATGAAGTTGCCGCAGGACAGGTGTTATATGACTGATGGAGGGGGTTCTGGTAATGATGCGGGCAGCAGAGTTTTGGACTAGTTGTAGTTTATGGATGGATTTGTCAGGTAAACCATAGAGGAGAGAGTTGCAATAGTCTAGGCGGGAGGTGACCAAGGTGTGAACCAGAATTTCAGCACTGTTGGGGGAGAGAGATGGGCGCAGGCGAGAGATATTACGTAAATGGAAATATGCTGACCGAGTGATGTTATTGATGTGGTACTGGAATGACAGAGTGCTATCTAGGATGACACCCAGACTCTTAACCTGGGGGGAGGGGGACACAGATGAATTGTCAATGAAGATAGAGAAGTCATTTATATTTGAGAGGATGGATTTGGTGCCAATAAGAAGGAGTTCAGTTTTGTCACTGTTGAGCTGAAGAAAGTTTATGGAGAACCAGGATTTGATTTCCTGAAGACAATTTGATAGAGAGGTGGGAGGTAGGGATGTGGTGGGTTTAGTGGATAGGTAGAGCTGGGTGTCATCTGCATAGCAATGGAACTGAATGTTATGTTTACGGAAAATATGGCCAAGAGGGAGAAGGTAGATAATGAACAGAAGGGGTCCAAGGACAGAACCTTGGGGAACACCAGAGGAGATGGGGGAGGAGTGGGATCTGAAAGTTTTGAGTTGGACAAACTGAGTACGGCCAGAAAGATATGATTTAAACCAGTGCAGGGGTGTATCAGATAATCCAAGGGAGGCTAGTCGGTCGATGAGGATGGTGTGGGAAATGGTGTCAAAAGCCGCGGTCAGGTCGAGGAGGATGAGGATCGTTAGGAATCCAGAGTCCGCAGCCGTTAGGAGGTCATTGGTTATTTTAACAAGAGCTGTTTCGGTGCTATGAAGGGGACGGAAGCCTGATTGGAACTGTTCATAGAGACTATTTTGGGAGAGGTGGTCATGAATCTGAGATGCAACAGTTTTTTCAAGGATTTTTGAGAGGAATGGGAGGTTGGAAATTGGGCGGAGATTGTTGAAGTTGCTGGGGTCAGCTCCAGGTTTCTTAAGAATGGGGGTTATTGCAGCTGATTTGAGGGATGACGGAACAATACCAGTGATAAGAGAGGAATGAATAATTGCAGTTATAAGAGGGGTCAGGGAGCGAATGCAAGCTTTAACCAGTGCAGTCGGGAGAGGATCCAGTTGGCAGGTTGATGGTTTAGATTTGCAGACACGGTTGGTTATTTCAGCAGCTGAGGGGAGGGTAAAGTCAGAGAAAGGATGACAAGAAGAAAATTGAAAGTCAGAGGAAGGTTTGAGGGTTGAGATCTGGGGGGCTAACCGTTGATGGATACGGTCAATTTTAGTATTAAAAAATGTCATAATGGAATTACAGGAGTCAGTGGAGTAAAAATGAGGTGGGAGAGAATCAGGTGGGCGTAGTGCTTTATGTACCAGTGAGAAAAGTGCTTGAGAGTTGCCAGAACCTGATCTAATTAAATCTGTATAATAGTTGGACTTTGCGGTGGAAAGAGAATCTTTATAGGAAAGTAAATGAGTATGAAACATTTGTTTGTGGATGATGAGACCAGTCTTTCTATAGAGACGTTCCAGTTGGCGACCTCTGGCTTTCAGTTGGCGATGTTCAGAAGTAAACCAGGGTGCAGACTGGGAGAAGGAAACAGTCCGTGTTTTTAGTGGGGCCAGGGTATCAAGGAGATGGTGTAGGCCACAATCGTAGTGACTGAGCAGTTCATCAGGGGTGGATGTGCAGTCGATGTTGGGAAGATTGGCAATACCAGAGTCTAGAGCTGCTGGGTCAATGGACTTAATGTTGCGGAAAGAGATTGTACGTGGCAGTTTTGTTTTGAACAGTGTCACCTTAACATTAAATGAGATAAGTTTATGGTCGGAGATGGGAAGGTCAAATGCAGTACAGTTAGAAGGAGTGACACCAGAGCAGCAGAGTAGATCCAGGGTATGGCCTTTTGAATGGGTGGGGAAATTAATAAACTGCTGCAAATCAAAACTATCAAGGCATGATATAAAGTCTTTTGTGAGGTAGTTATCACCATTGTCGATATGGATGTTAAAGTCACCAAGGAGAATAACATTAGGGGAGAGAGAAAATTCATTGATGAATTCTGAATTGGGCTTAGGTGGACGGTACACGGTGGCTACAGTGATAGGGGATGGACCATTTAGTTTAATGACAAGACACTCAAATGACTGATAGAGTGGCACAGAGACAGGCGAGACTTTCCAGCTCTCGCGATAGATTATCGCGAGACCTCCTCCGCGACCTGTAGCACGGGGTTGACAGCTGTAAACAAACCCGGCGGGAGTTACTTCGTTCAACTGCGAAAAGTCATTTGGTTGCTGCCAAGTCTCTGTCAGACTAAAGAAGTTTAAGCAGCCTCACCTGGCCTGAGTCAGACTGATTGGACTCTGGGGCTGGGTGGGGCTGCACACCTGTTGCACATTGAGCAATCAGTATGCACAGGTTAAACCAGCCACCACCACACACACTCAGGGAGAGCTCTCCGGCATGGCAGCATGGTAGCATGGTGCACCATTTGCATGCCTCATTATATGCAACCATTACAATAAACCGGATTTTCAACATCACCACCCTGTGTCTATTCGTTTGGAGGAGCCCGAGGAAAGTCACCTAGGTGGAGTGAGAAAAGCCACCTAGGTGGCGTGTAGTAGTGGACATTGCTACAGTAGGCTACTTGTAATCTGAAGAAACCTATCCTTACACTACACCACTGAATAACTGAATGTGACACATCTGACATGACAAATGAACCAGGGTTCAGAGATTGATAACTGGCTATGTAAAACTGATTTCTTTGTCAGGATGAGGGTATGTTATTATTATTATTATTAACCATTGGTTAATAATTTAAAAGACAATTGAAAATGTGTAGGCTTTGTAAATTGATCTATCATGGATTTTAATGTTCAGATCAAGGAATTTAAGGTCTTGTTTGAGTTGCAACCTATTTATTGTTTTTTCATTTCTAGTATGCATGTAAATGGTAAATATGTTTTTCTAATCATATCAGATTTGAATGATTACAGCTTACATAATTATGTGATTGATGTATTAATACTAATATTTGTTCCATTTCGTTTTTAAACTTGCTTTCTTTTGTAAGTTTGGGTGGGGCGGTTGTTTGATGAGCTGTTCTTGGTGTAGTCCTGGATGTTCCTCTCCTGCAACCATTTGGTGTGTGTGGTTTGTCATAGAATCCAGGCTAGAGGACAGGGCAGAGGCTCTTGGATGAGTGTCAGTATGGGGTGTGTCTTGTTTGACGGGTGGTGTTGGTGGTCGTGTGTCATTGCCTTTGATGGTTGGGACGTTTTTGTCTTCCATCTGCTTTGCTAGCATATGTATCAACCTTTTTCTAGCTTGTGCTTCCCATTGTGACAAGCATTGGCGGTGTGTGGTTTGTCCAAAGTTGAATATTTTGGAATCCTGAACTGTTAAGACAATGTTGATGCATTGTAGATCTGTTTCATCCCATGAGCCCTCTTGTGGACATGGTGTGCAGGTTTTCTTGGTTCATTCATCACAAAACACTATCTTCAAGCATATGACAAGGGTGGGGCTCTCAGTTGCCTCCAATCTTTACCTGTTGACATTCAAAAGGTGTAACCCAATTCTTATAGGGTTACTGTTATTCAAACAAGCCAATCACAAACCGCCTACACTCTCTCTAGGCTAAAGACTTGGCGGGGTGTGATACCTGGGCCAGATGGGCCCCCGACCTGACCTATCTGAGGGGGGTCTGTCGTTGGGCTGTAAGACAAAAGAAGGGCCATTTCATGCTAATACCAACCCCTCAGTTGCTCCGTTGATCAAATGCTTTAAGAACAAAAGGGGGTTAGAGACAAACGTCTGGCAGGGAAGAGGATGAGAACAAGATGAAGGTAAATACACATAAATTGTTTGATCAACTCAAACTGGGGTTCAGAGAAAGGGATCTGGCAGGGAGGGGGAAAACAGCATGAGGCAAAACCATATCTAACTGTTTAAAGATTAATACATCCCTCAACATTCCTCCGTTTGAGACTTCTAAGTCTCACCAATCCAATTAATACAATCCTCAACACTATCTTTCTCAATGCCCAGTTAATTCCTGACGTTTGAGTGTCTTGAAAACTCTTCATTTATATGCTAATTCATTTCTCTTGTATTTCTAAATTAATTCAGGGTCAATGCTCAAAGTTTTGCATGTTGGAGGAACCCAGGACCAAGAAGAGGATGATGACCCTTTACCATCTACCAGCAGTTCAGTTCAACAAGATCTACCAGCAGTTCAGTTCAACAAGATGAACCTTCAGTTATGTGTGCGTGACTAATATAGTATTATATTACAACACGTTGTAATGTTATCTGTTGACGGCTAGGCTGCCGTAAATGTTTTGAGAAGACACCTAAAAAAGATGATGCTTTCTCATCTCCACCATGGCATGGAGCGGCTCATCGCCTTCACCTCTGGGGCCCTTAGCTCGGCTAAACAGAAGGACTCTGTGCAGGAGCGGGAGGCCCTACCTTGCGTATGGGCATGTGAGCAGTGGCACGTGTATGTACTGTATAAGGGCGGGTGTTCACACTAGGGACGGACAATCAGGCCCTCACTGCTCTGCTCCCCACATATGGCATAGATACGGACATCGAGACCATGGTGAAAGACTGTACAGCCTGCCTTGTGTGTGGGAAAACCGGTCCTCTTGTGCCACCGCCGATGCAGCCACTGCGATGGCCAGCAAAGCTATGGGAGCATCTTCAGCTTGACATTTGCAGGGAGCTCAATGGTGTCCCACGCAATCAACGCTTCCTCATGGTGGTCTACGACCTTCACTGTAAGTGGCCAGAGGTGGCTCTGTCCATCACTACCTGCTAGGTCACTGACTTCTTGGACTCGCTGGACCCCTACAGCTATCACCAAAGACAACAGTCTGCAATTCATCTCTGCAGAGTTTGCTGCCTTTTTGTGTGCGGGGCATCAAGCACATCCACGCGGCCTTATATCACCATGAGGTCAATGGGGGCGTGGAGAGACAAAACCAGACTCTGCACTACCGTGCAATGCAGCACTCCACTACAGAAGGTTTCACCAGGACACGGAGGGTGAAAACACCATCTTTCACAGTCCTGGACTGAGTCCAAGTCCACCGAGGTGGAAGGTGGCACGCGAGCTGCCTTCGGAAGACGGCATCATCTGCTGCCAAAGACATGGGGCCTAACATTGTCTAAGCTTTATAGCAGGCAACCTGGATTTCCTGGATGAGTAGCCTCCATCCTCGGCTGAACAACCCTGCTGAACCCATTGCACGGGCAGTTCGGGCTCAATCCCGGCCGGGTTATCTCAGGGACTGTTACTGACTTTGACACACTCAGGTGATAGTTAGCACAAAGCTTGTTACATGGCTATGCAAGTGTCTGGCAGTATACCTATGTTTATGCCTTTTGAAAGGGGAGGATGGGGGAATGTTGTGTATGACATTATCATATTCACGACTTGTTGCAATGTTATCTGTTGACGGCTTAACTGCTGTGAATGTTTTGGGAAGACACTTAGCAAAGTTGATACCTGATACAACCTCGGTGTAGAGTAGCTTTGTTTACACCACAACAGTATGTATGAGAATTAATGATTGTTATGAACATCCTCTGACAACGCACTGTATTACTTAAGGTTGGATGTGGACCGTGAACACTTACACGATTTTCAAGTGGGCAGTGGGTCTGAAAAGGTTGGGAACCGCTGACCTAGAACATCCTAGCAACCACCTAGAAGACCAAAGAAACCAACATAGAACACCATAGCAACCATCTAGAACACCGTAGCAGCCACCTTGAACATCCTAGCAACCACCTAGATCACCAAAGAAACCCACATAGAACACCATATAAACCATCTGGAACAACCTAGCAACTACACAGAACAACATAGCAACCATCTAGAACACTAATGCAATTACCCAGAACACCCTAGCAACCACCCAGTACACCCTAGCAAACACCCAGAACACATAGCAACCACCTAGAACATTATAGCAATCCCCTATAACACACTAAAAACACCCCCACAACCACCCAAAACCCCTAGTAGCCACATAGAAGCCACACAACACCCTAGCAACCACCCAGAATATCCTAGCAACCAACCAGAGTACCATAGCAACCACCCAAAACACAATAGAAATCCACATAGAAAACATACAGAACACCCTAGCAACCACCTACACCACTATATACACCACTTAGAACATCCTAGCAACCCCCAGGAACACCATAGCAACCATCCAGAACACTAACAACTGTGCAGAACACCCAATATGCAACATATAACACCATAGCAGCCATAATAAAACTACAGCATTACTTCCCGTTACTATCTTGTTCATTTCCAATATACCAGGTATTCAAAACTTTATTTTCAGCAAGTTGCACACCACAATCTTTTTGTAGTTTCATTGTATGGTTTTGACAAAGGGGTCATAGAATTGTCCTATATTGTTTCACACAAGCTGGCATAAGATTGTGTTCATATGGTTGATACTATCTTTATGGATAGTTTATGGATACAAGTCTTTAGTATTACACACCTACTTTCTCAATTTCACACACAGAAAACTTTCCATTTTTCGATTTATCTTTGTCTTGCTTTTAAAGAAGGGCTATCTCATGCCAACCTAGAAACTATTAAGAAAGCAAATGTTTAGTAGGAGGACCAGCAAAGCTAAACATTGTCACCAACAAACGGGACAGTTTGAATCCATGTGGGGTGGATTTCAAAGCATTATTTGCTGTCCGAAGTCACAAAGAGGAGTGGTAACTGGGGACACATGCTCAACCAAAAGAAAGAAATAATTAATTCATAATAGAAAACATAGCATGAGCACATTCATGTCTGATGCCAAGAAGAAACCAGTTCTACTGTGATGATCGCACCGGTTGGAGACAAGGCAGAAAGTATGGTTTACCTGCTGTCTTAAATCACGTCTCTATATGCTCCAATGCTTACTTACTGCTGTGATTTACGGATGTGTAATCCGTGTCTTTCTCACAAATTAAATCTTTAAAATATGGGAATAATAGCAGCAACCAGCATGATGGAAATAAAGATAAAAATATTTATTTAAAAGCCAAACTACCTATAGTTTTGATGAAGTAGCATATCCGGTTTCTGCCTGTTGCATTTTTGAGCTGGAGAAAAATAACTTTATAGTAAATAAACACTTTTTAAAGGCGAAAACTTGGTTGGCGAATAATATGCCGAACAGTTTTGAACATGTTACCTGTCATAACTAAATACCGCTGCATTAGTCACAAACGTCATTCCCACTTTGATGCATCCCTGGAGGCGTTATTATCCCAGACCGTGATCAAGATGATGTAAAACTCACACTACACGGATGAGTGGAAAAACTAAAGTCCCGTTAGGCTTCCCCACTTCATGGAGAATGGCACGAAAGGACTGAGACGTACAGACGTGGCTCAGGCGTACAGAGAGGCTTGTGTTTCAGGGAGACCCGATAGTCTCTAGGGGTATAGGCTGTCTGCAGTCCAACCTCTAGGCATCCTTGAGCAAGATGCCTAACTCCTTCATGTATATGTAACTGGAAGTTGTTTAGGATAAAAGGCTGCTAAATAACTAAAAACACTTTAGTGTCATTAAAGACATGCAAAGGCATTGCCAATATTATATTGCAATTCAATATAGCCTTGTACTACTAGTCACCTTGATTATAAACTACCTCAGTACTCCATTATTTATCTGGTCATCGATTAACAGTGTGTAAAGTTATACAAATTCATAAGAATGTTTTTCCCAAACTGATTTGAGCTAAATCAACTGGAACCATTCAACCAAGAATGAACGACAATGCTGTTTTTAAGGGTGGGTACGTTAACTTACGTCACATGTATTATAGCTAATAATATGAATTGTACGTATGAGTTTAATGTGAATCAGTTTTAAATGTCTGAAATGAATGCTATGGGCTTACTTTGAAATAATAGCTATGTGTTGGCTGTGCATTTGTGGGCATGGCAACATTGTGGTTCTTCCATATTGCTTGATCAGTTACTTTCACATTTGTTAGAAATATGTTTACATTTTTAAAAATGAATACACCAAGTATGAAACATTGAGGAAAAACATAACATAACAAGATGTTGGTTCAAACAAACTGCCATTTTCATTTGGAACCATGTCATCCAAAATAATGAGGGGAAAAAAAGTATGCAAAACCAAACGACACATTTCCTATTGATCATTTATTCATAATTCAGTATGCATCTCACAAATTTGCATCTCAGAGATCTGATAAGTGGAATCAAGTTCCACCTTTCAGAACCAACTTTGAATTGAAACTGACCCTTTATTGTCATGTTATACATAATCAGACCTTACATTTGTGCACTTTAAAAACTACTCGTCAACATCAATAACCACCAGCCATCTCTGACCGTGCGCATGTGAGCACTGGTCACAACAAATAAATTACAGAGACAATTTCAATCAAATGTAAAACACATCTTCCTTATGTACAAAACATCAACTAATGTAAATGTTTTTTAACAGCCTTTCATTTGCTTTCAAAAGTCAGTATATCTCTTTTTATATGCATCAATAGCTTATGTACTGATATAATATATGTATATATATATATGATTAGATGTTATTATTTAAGACCAAACAAATGTGTTAAGCAAGACAGAAGATCTCCCACTTGAATGAATAGCAGTAACAACATTTTGTGTTGTTCTCCAATTTTCATTGTTATTTTAATCTACACAATTTAATTAATTGAGTATTTACCAGAATACAGGGACACTCCCTGAATTGATGTTCCCTGGAGAATAAATGTAACCTTGCATGCAATTAGTATCTTGTTATATGTCAACTGTAGATGTCCTTCTCTAATAATTGTGCAAGCATATGTCATAGCGTGACTATGTTTTTGTCATATTTTATTGACATTGCATAATTGTCCAAATATATTACTTGTTGAGGCAAACGATTGAGCCTAAAGGGTTAAGACTGAAACAAAATGAACATGTAGTACCAGAAGTATCTTTCTCCAACATAGACTTATTAAGGTCCTTTTTCTTTTTCAACCTTGCCCTCTGGGGACTTCAGTCCATTGGGGTCAAAGGTCGTTGGATGATGGTGGTTAAATGAATGAGTTAATGACTGTGAACTAACAAAGTTACCAGGCAGAGTACTATGCTTATATTGCATACTGCATCGTATTATCTGCCACCATGACTGGTTGTGAACTATAAGTACCATCAACTGTCAGGCAGCTAGTGAGCATAAGTCCTATCTCAGAAACACCACAGCTACCATAGCTATTTCAAATTTGTCAAATGAGAAATAACATTGAACACTTTTTTAATTACACCATAAAGACATTAAGTACCTTTTTCTGCCTTCTTGGGACAAGACAACTATGGGCTACAATTGCAAAGTGCTCATTGACATGGCTTTGTGCCGGGGCACAAATGTGTCAGCTTCGTGTGAGGGGCAGGAGAAGAGAGTATACCTGCAGAGAATAGGAAAGAGACGTCAATGTGAATCAAAAACCATACCCAGTACTTTAACAAAAGTGCCCATAGTATCGCAAGAAAATAGAGCATTGTGCATATTTTTACAGCTACTGTTGTTTTTGTTTCCACTCATGGCCTTGTGTTTCATCTATTTCTGAGCAGGAATGTGTGTGACCATGCCAGCAATGGCAGAGAAAAACATCTGTTCTCCATTATAGTCAAGGTTTCCAGTAAATGTGAAAGTCGTAAAACTGTGTGTGTGTGTGTGTGTGTGTGTGTGTGTGTGTGTGTGTGTGTGTGTGTGTGTGTGTGTGTGTGTGTGTGTGTGTGTGTGTGTGTGTGTGTGTGTGTGTGTGTGTGTCTCAGAAAACGTTGAACAGCGTTCAGAATATAAGGTACAAAGGTTCACCTTCAAAGAGCTCTGGTCTCTGCCTCAATCTTCCTCTCCCGGTGCTGCGCATCTGGATCGGCAGGCGCCACCGTCTGCCTCACGGCGATCTCCGGCCCTCCGCCATAGATGCCCAACAGGTACAGCCACGTCTCCTCAGAGATCTGGCCATAGTCCGCGCCTGAGGAAACACCAGTCAGCCAGTCCTCATCCAGACACGAGCGCACATTACAGAGATAAAACCTTGAGGACAGCACTCTCTGGTAAAACAAGGGTCACTGCTGCTTCCAGGTTTCTGATTGGCACCAATGGGTGATGCAGTGAGTCGTGGGCCATACTCTGAGCCTCTGATCAGACGAAGCCAATGGAAGCCATCCTGTGGTTCGTATTTTACTTTATAAACATCTCCAAATGATCTGATTAAATCTAGAACCAGAGGGTAATAAGTCAATATTTGAAACATCTGAAAAATATAGAATTACATCTCCAAACTATGAGGCTGATCAGGTGGGGTCAACTGTTGGGGGTTAGGTGTCTTGCTCATGGAGGGGTCTTGCTTAAGGCTTTAGTCAACGAGGAGAACCCGCAAATTGACCAAGGAACTCAACAGTGTACTGCTCCGATACTGAAGTCTCACCTTGTTTGAGTTGTATGTGTCCTCCCTTCATGAGGCCGATCTTACTGTTGTCAATGGGGCCGGGAGGCTCTGAAGAGACAGTCATAAAGTGTGATACATCTGTCCACAAGGGGGAGCCACTAACTCTACTGCGTGTTCTCTGTGATACGTACCATTATCTTTGCCCTTCACAAAGCTCTCCCACTCTCTGAACCATTGCATGCTGATGCACAGGATCACACTGGGGGCCTCCTCAGCCTGGAACTCTTTGTTTAGCTACAGAGAAGGGAAACGATGGAGGTAATTGGCTGTATTACAAGGAGGATGAGCATACATATAAGCTTCAGCTTCGTTACCTTGATGAACGTTTCCACTTCCACTTTCCGGCGTTTCGCCAGAGTTTCTATCTCCACCTGGCAGATGGCACACATGTAGAGATGGTTTACGGCAGGGCCACCTCCGAAACTGAGGAGAATGTAATAATACAGTTAGATAGAAAGGCATTCATGTGCTGAAATGAATGGAGAACATCGAAATAGAAGATCATTTTATAATTTTATAAAATAACCCATAATTGTACTCTAAATCACTATTCCTGATGTTCATGACCATATAAATCAATCCTTATTTGAAAATAAACACTTCATCAAATCATTATTTCATTGTCACTTAATGACAGTGGGTAAGTTAATTGTTAAGGGCTCACCTGTTGTACAGGTAGTCCCACACGTTCTGGGGAAGCATTACAACCAGGTCGTCAATGTAGTGGTATTTATGAGGCGGGATTCCTGAACAGAAATTGAAAATATATTATCATGTTTGTATGGAGACTTTCAAGTCTGTAATCTGACTTGTAGTCCGCTAAAAACCTTATATATTAATTGGGCTGGGCGTTATGGAAAAATGTAGTACCACAATAATCATTGGGGAGTTTACATGATATTGATAAATATCATGATATGCATTTTCATATATATGGCCATTTAAAGTATGGCATCCGATTTTTACATTTCAAACCTCATATTTTGATCATTTTGAGGGCACACCCTCTCATCGTAATACATTTGGACCAAAACTGTCTATAATCAAGTAAGTCGATATCCTCATTTCATGATGATACAATTCTATTCAAAGACAATCAATTACAATATGGAAATAATTGCCCAGCCCTATGTAGTAAGGCCATGAGTATAGTAGCCTACTGACCCCCGTGCTGACAGAGGAAGGTGTGGTTGCTGATGGGGCCAGGTTCTGTGAAGGTGTTGAACTTGTTCAGCCACTCCCTGGATATGTAGAACTGTAGCAGGCTGGGCTCCTTCATGTTGGCCAGCGCCACAACCCTCTGCCTCTCCCTCAGAGACTCTTCACTGCTCTTTCTGCATGTACACACACGCACAGTGAGAACACACACATTTATACACATAAATACCTCATACATTTATACACATGCTATGCTAGTTATCATACGTTTGTTAAACCAAACTAGAACCCCATTCACCTCCTGTATCTTATATCCGTTTTATCTCAACCGTATCCCATGCAACTCTATAGCATCTGCATGAATAGATAGGTATGCGTAGGATAATTAGCTTGCTTGAAGTATAACTAGCGTGTTTTTGAATGCCCTCCACATATATTTGTTCCCAACGAACCTGTAGAACAGCACGTACGCCTCTGCGTTCTGCACCACCGTTTCGTGAACCTCGGTGACGTAC
The DNA here is from genome assembly GCA_026745465.1 of Lota lota. NCBI lineage: Eukaryota > Metazoa > Chordata > Actinopteri > Gadiformes > Lotidae > Lota > Lota lota. The sequence continues at coordinate 4,224,877 of JACYXH010000522.1, forward strand.
TGGTCGTCGAACTCATACCACTGTCCGTTGATCACATTCTGACAGTACGCTATGTAGTGTCCACCTGCAGCACCAGAGGGACACAGAGATCAGACAGTACGCTATGTAGTGTCCACCTGCAGCACCAGAGGGACACAGAGGTCAGACAGTACGCTATGTAGTGTCCACCTGCAGCACCAGAGGGAAACAGAGGTCAGACAGTAGAAGGAATATAAACCTATAAAAATACTATAATCTGTGCGATCTAGTATCTGAGACACATCGCTAGAGTATGGTTAGAGTAGGGTTAGGTCAACAGCTTAATTTGTTATAAGTGGTTCGTTCCTATAACTATATGTAAGTCTAATTAAAAACAGTAATGAAGGTTTAGATAGAAGCCTACCTCAGTGATTTAGTTTCACGATAATCGCTTGCAAAACAAAATGGCGCATTGACATAGGACAGATTTCTTTCAGCTTAGTCTTGGACTAAAGAATGGACATTGAACAATATTTCACACTGTTAGATTGCCAAAATTGCTGTTCAATGCGTTTTTGTCCTATTTATAATATCAAGGACATTGTGTGGGAAATATGTGGGAAACATTGTCCAATGTGTAAACAAGACTTATCTGAAATAAATCAGCTCTTAATGAGCTATTGAGATTAAGAAGCCAAAAATGGGAGAATATTTAATGTCAAATGGAATTCATCATCGCGGATATCATTGTGTGTGTTCCGTCTGTCTGAAACAACCCAAATGTCTCTTGAACAAATAAAATTTTACCATAGGCTATAATGTAAAACTGAATAGGCTACAATTAGAGTGTCTGTTGTTGTCATCGACTCAAGACGAGCGAGTCATCAGTTAAAGACACACCTTCAAGTGGGTAGCCATGCTGTAATGGAGACACAAATCCCAGCCGCGCTGGGCTGCTGTGCCGAGTCAAACCAGGCAGAGCCAGGCCAGTATAGTATAATGGAAAAATGCCAATAGAGGTCAGAAACATTAAGGGGGCAGGATAGTCTAGTAGTTAGGCTGTTTGATCCCCAATGTCTGCAGCCTAACCTGTAGGCACCCTTGAGCAAGATGGCTGAACCCCTATCTACTTCTAGGTATCTGAATTCACTGCGAGTTCTTTGGATAAGAGCTTCTGCTGAATGATAAATCAAATCTATTGGTTCAAGGTCAGAAATTAGAAAAAAATGTATGCACAGTTAAATACGAGAAAGAATGTTTTTAAACTGCTGCCCAACAGATAGAGAGATCACTGTTAGCTTGTATATGATTGGAGACGCATGCACATACTTCCTGCGGTGCCATGGTGACAGATGACAGACAGCAGGTCGTAGGTGGTGATCTGGGAGGGGCTGTCCTTAGCCAGGAAGGGGCGCAGGTCCAGCCCCTCCAATGGGAAGGCAACATGGCTGCCTATCTTGAAGGAATACATGACCTCGTGCCGAAAGCGCTTCAGGTGGACGCACAAAATCTACAAGGGACAAATAATGGATGCTTGATTGGCCAACATTAGTGAGACATAATTATTAAGAAATTAATGACAAGTCATTCACCTCTGGTAGTCTAAGCACTTTACAATATTTTACACCATTCCGCAACCTGCAATGAAGAAAAAAAATATTATTTTAACCTTATTGAATGGTATTGAATATTTATTACATTTCAATTAATACTGTTTGTGATCAGTTTGCATGACATTTTTGCTTAAAGTAATATAAGCAATTGTGTAACACATCCAAGCAATGAGAATGTTAATGTTTTCCATGCACTTTTGTAATGTTTGTGTTCTATATCCACCGCTCTCGGCACATGTCCATACATATTTACTCACTTTTTACATCGCTCACAGCTGTACATGTTGTCTCCTGCAAATACAATAATAAACATAAATCCAATCCCTTTTTTTTGGGATGACTTGAATTGAAAAAGTATGACTTTAAACTCTATATTACAATTGAATTTACCTTTCAGTTCATCAGCAGCAAAGAATGCTGCAAGGCAGTCTTCCAGGGTGACCATGGGCCCCCAGAACCAGGTGGGGGTACAGGACACCACAAACCTGATGATGTCACACCACAGAAACATCACAACCTCAAACACACTGCAAATACACAGACTACAAAGTCACTATCCTGCCAGCATTAGCGTTGTTGAACATAATCTATTAACTCCTCTATTAACTCATCTAAAATGTATGTATTTAACTTATGGCATAGTGGGTACAGTCTTGGACTCCAAAAAGGTTCTGGGTTCGATCAGCGTGTCCATAGTCCACTATATTGACATATTTAAACATATAAGACATACGTGTATGAAACATAGTAGACTATGCTAATGAACTTCAAACTGTTTACTACATGAGCAAAAAGACCACATGTCCGCTACTAAGCAAATCTAATTACTGCTAATTTAGGAAAATATTATTTTACGATATGCATGTTAATAGAAAGAAAATGGTAATGCATGTTAGTTAAGGACATGTTCAAAGTCTGAATACCCTGGATTGTCCCTGGCACCTGGCACCTGCCAGCTGACCTGCGTATGGAGTCCATGATGTAGGGGATCCAGCCCTGGGGGCCGTAGCTGTCTGAAAACACGCCCTGGGTCTTGGCCGGAAGATTCTGGTGGATGGAGGAGTGCAGCTTGGCCAAGTCTTCTTTGCCCGGGATGGGAAGGGAGAGGTCTTGAAATGTTTCTACAGTTGTTGAAACCTACAGATGAAGTTACAGATGAAGAATAGAATTAGAAATTTGAGTGACACTTTTGATTTAAAGGTTCAGTGTGTAGGAATTAGTGGCATCTAGGGTTGAAGTTTCAGATGGCAACCACCTGCATTGCATTTTATGGAGATCAGTTCTATCCATGGCATTTATGTTTTACTTAAAAATATATATTTGTAATAGAATTTGATTGCATGTAAAAAGGATTGAGATCAGATAAAAAATATTATTTTTAAATGATTAATCCCAGGTGGGAAATTGGCTGGCACAGCAAAAGTACAGGCCATTTATAAGAATCAGCTGCAACCAGAACATATGATCAGTAATAGTAACATTTGATCAGGTCAAAAGAAGTGTACCAGTAGTTAGGAGCTCGCCGAGCCCCCAAGTGGTGGAATATTTGAACTACACCTCACCCTGTCACACGTCAGACACTGGACCAAACTGAGAATGGAGCCGTTGAAAATGTCAGAGATCACACTGCGGTACCAGGACTGTTTCTTCTTCCTCCCACCGAACAGCAGCTGAGCTGAAGAGGGGGAACCTGCCAGAAACAGTATGACAGTATGAGAGAAAATTATAATATGCAATACACCCACTATTATGCACAAAAATATATATATCTTTCTCATTTCTATAGCTGCTCTGAACAGTTTTTAGTTTTTGTTTGTTGGAAGTGCAGCAAGTGTGTATGTTCTATGCTTCACCGGCAAGTCAACTTGGATAAAGGCGTCTGCTGGACGGCTAAATGTGATGCACTTAGTTATGCAAAAGGCTGTTATGAGAGAGTGAAGAGTAGTTTAGAGTTCAAATAACTTGATAAGATGCATCAACCTATCCAATTTGAATCAGTTTCCGGACCTTTCTTAAAGGAGTAGGACGAGTGGAGGGGGCTGGACCGAGGGGGGCTACAGGACACCTTGGGGTGCAGATCCTGCAGGATGCGTACTGGACTGCTGGGATGGGACGGGTTCTGTGTTATCAACATCTCGTTGTTTGGCTCTGGAAGATGGAATGACAGGCAAGCAGAGAAGAGATTGTTAGAACAGTATATATTACTAGAGCTATTGGCAGGGTTTTTGTTGATTAAATATGGTTCATAATACAACACTCACTAATTCAATCTATACAGATACGTATTGATACTGTCAGGACTAATATGTAAGTGAATCAGTGTAGGGTTGTGTAAAACAATGCAGCATTTATATTGATCAATACATTGATCTAATTGAGGCGATGCAAAAGCATTCTGCGGGAGTGTGTGTGGATGATGGCTGGTTTAAGCAGCCTCACCTGGCCAGAGTCAGACTGATTGGAATCTGGAGCTGGGTGAGGCTGCACACCTGTTGCACATTGAGCAATCAGTGTGCACAGGTTAAACCAGCCATCACCGCACACACTCAGAGAGAGATCTCCTACATGGCAGCATGGGTCACCAGCTGTTTCTATCATTATATGCAACCGTGGCAATAAACCGGTTTAATATCATCACCCTGTGTCCTTTGTTTGGAGGATCCCAAGAAAAGTCACCTAGGTGGAGTATGGCAGCTACCTAGGTGGCGTGTAGCTTGGACTTTGCTACACATTCATATTGCAAAACACTTAAAATTTGAACCAACTGATGAAATTAAATAACCCATCCATTCTATCCATTATTAATGCTATGGATGTTGAAAATCAACAGAACAACACTTCCACCAACACAACACACCAAGTTCATAAAATATTAACTGGCATTGTTATTGAGTGCCCCATAATGGAAAATTACAATATGTGTACACAGTTGTTAATAGTATCCTGATAATGTGTTGTGTTCTTCTCAAAGTCCTGCACTGCTCTATCGCCATCACTGTCTGGGAGCCCTATCTCAGCTGCTCCCCAGATGGCCCTCTCATCACCTTGAGGTTTCTAAATAGCATATAGTGAAGCTCCTGAGAGCAGCTCGGGGCGAATGATACATGGTTTATTGTTGTATTTATCTTTCTTTTTTTTACTTTGTGTTTGTACATTACCTGCAGTGTTGCTGCCTTGTGTCTGCTCTGTGCTGCCCTCAGGCTGGTTGTTCTCCTGGCTCTGGACCTCAGTCGTCCCCATGGACACCGGCTCCTGGGTGTCGGGGGCCTTCCGCCGCTCCTCTGCCGCCGTATCCACATCGGCGTCCTCGTCCATCTCCTGGGAGCCCCCAAGGAGCGGCGACCCGGACACTCTCCTCTCCTTCAGCCTCTCCTTCACAGAGATCATCCCGCCGATGGCCGGGGCCCTGACCCCGTCAAATTCGTCCTGGCCCCCCAGGCTCCCGCCATCGCCGCGGTCGCTACTGGAGCCCGAGTCGCAGGACAGGAACTCGTCTTCCGACGGGGAGCGGTCGCCGCCACCAGCATCCCTGTGGTCGCTGTGGTCGTCACTTCCCTCGTCTATCGCCACGCAGCACTCCGACAGTGGCTCCTTCAGCTCCTCGTGAAGCTGGTCCATCAGGCAGCGCAGGAACTCCTGGGTGTCCTGTTGGAGGGGAAAACAATGCTTTCAATCACCAACCCCAAGTGACTCAGAATCAAACATAACTCTGTTACTACTGTGTGCGTGTTGTTCTCTGTTTTGTTGTCTCTGTCATCCTGTGCTGGTGCCAGTCCATTACTTTCCATGTCACTTTCATCGTTATCCCGCCTTTACCAATCAGCTCATCGGATTTTACCATTCAGCTCATCCACCTCAACGGTTTCTAGCAATGGGAGGCCTACCACAACCATTTAAAGACTGTGTTTGCAGGTCACTCTCTCTTTTTTGTCTGCTGACGGTACCCCTGCTAGTGATTGAATATACTGAGCTTTAATAGTATTATGATAGATTCTTTGTTATATATATATTGCCCATTCGTTTCCCCGTCCCCCTACTTGTGTATATTGTGAGCTGTGTGTAGTGTGTTCCTCTAAGTCTGATCATTTTGTTTTTCTTTATTGCCACCTCGCGGTCTTGGGACAGGTAAGAGAGGGGCTTCTATACACTTGCAACACGTAGTGCTGATTTCTTGTTTAGATCAATTAAGTTAGGAGTGTTGCCACCCACTGTATTTTGGGGTTAGTTTAAGTTAGAGTATGTTGGTAGGTGTGTGTTTCTACCTTGCAGCTAGGTAGCTTTTTCTCCCTTTTATTAGCTGCTAGGTTAACTCTGTTTTGTTCTTGGCAACACTCAAGTCCCAAGACCAGGTTGCAGGTCTTGTGATTTTGTACATACTTGTTTTGTGTTTTATGGGACAGGGTTAGGATTGTATGGGTTCCATTACCCAGCCATTTTACATGCGTTACCTCCCTGGCTACCCCTAGACAGAGGGGCTGTAACAGACTCAATGTTCCTGTCTTTCAGACTTTTTGGCTTGTTATGGCTTGTTTACAATCAGCAATAACAAAAACACCAGTTGGAAGCACAGGGCATCAAAGAGAACACTGGAGTATCGTCTCGTAGCAAAACTGTCCACATTTGGGAGGGTGTCAGTCTGACACAAACTGCACACACCCTCTCTAGCCCCACCCGCTCTTACCCAAACCACTTTAACCCCACCCGAACCCTCCCACCCAGTTGCCTTTTTCATAGTTGATTGGCGTATGTAGACAGTGTTCCTACTATTGAGCATACCAAAATTGTAGTACAATATTTAGCAAGAAATGCATGGACACAAGACAAGACTAAATATTTATCAGGCTGTACCTGCTGGGCATAACCGCGAAACATTGGGTTGACCAATTTTATGCCATGGGACAAACTTGTAGGGATGACGTAACTGGGTCTGAAAGCGAAAGACAGAAAAAATTTGGCACAGATGGAATATCATGAAATATGAAAATAAGCACCATTCTTCCATCTAAAATAATAAGGTGTTACGGCCACTGTTTGTTGCTGTCTTGTTAGTGTGGTTGCAAAGCAAGCCACAGTATTGTTATCATGTGTCTTTTTATTATTCATTTTTTTCTTCCACCTGATTTTCAGTAATTATCTGCTCCTACAATGTTGCAGCTATAAAAACTAAGCCAATTGTAAATAATTACACATATATCAAGGCAGTGTGCGTCTACTTTTAGAGACCAACCATTGCAGGTTATTTTCTTTATTTTTATAATATTAATATTTAATATGGAAAGTGAATTGGGCAAAAACACCTGTGAGTTGTCAAATTAAATAGGCACATGTAGACCGGCAGTAAGGAGGTCTCCAAAAAGGTTTGTGCTTGGTATCTGGGCCTTATTTGACATGCTGAATCTTTTTGCCTCAAGGACCCATAAGGTCCGTCTCGACCGTATGGTATTATTTTGATTTTGATTGTTTTAGAAATGGCCGAGTTATTGCTGATTTATGTGAGAATACAAATATGCAAATGAGCTGCCATTATTCAACCAATCCCAAGTCCGCTTCAGAGAACCCCAGAGGCCTACAATTTGGTGTGCCCATCAAGGACCTCCCCCATAAGTAATGTGGAAAGTTTTTTTGATAGCTAACAAAATGACGTCACAGGGTCAATTTCATATTACCACTGTTGCAGGTTCTCGCAGAGCTGTTTCTTATAATGGAAGTCAATGGGGATAAAACGCTGACTTCAACCATTCCAAAGTTGAACAACGTAGAGTTGTCAAAGTTGGTACACGTATAGAAACAGTGCATCAGCAGGTCTCCAAAAACGTTAAGTACCGCTTCGGCAACAGGGGGCGCTATAACTCGCAATCAAACAAAAACAATCAGCCCCATTGTTCAATCAATCACAAGTCCGCTTCAAAGCGACCCAGGGACTTGAAACTCTGCGTGCTCGCTCATTAGCCTGGCTAGCATTAGCATGTCAGCATGCTCAAGGAATATTGCGCGCACGACGAGTTGGCTCACGCAACCACACGCATTGTCTTCAGAAAATGCACATGCGGCGACATGTCTAGTTTTCTCTCTATTGTCATGTGCAGGTGTCAATTAACCACTTTCATCATCATTCCGCCTCTAAGAACCAGTTCATCCGGTTCCACCAATCACCTCATCAGTTCCCAGCAAGGGGAAGCCTGCCACACATTTAAAAGCCCGTTTTTCTAGGCTAGCCCTCTCTTTTTGGTAACCCTGTTTGTGTTCTCTAGTGAGAATTTGATAGGATTGCCAGATCCTTTGGTATCTTTATCTATAGATAGATCTATAGAAAGATAGATCTATTGATAGGTAGATCTATAGATAGATGGATCTATATATAGATATTGTCCCTTGGTTTCCCTTCTCCCCCTGCTTGAGTTTATGGTGAACTGTGTGCTAGCCCTACCATTTCTATCTTCTTTGTTGCTACCTTGCGGTCTTGGACAGGTAAGAGAGGCCTCTATACATTTACAACACGTAGTGCTGTTCTATTTAGACACATTAAGTTAGCAGTGTTGCTACCCACTGTATTTTGGGTTAGTTTAGGTTAGGGAAGTTGGCATGTGGTCTACTTGGCAGCTGGTAAGCTTTGCCTTCCTGTGTTAGCTTAGCACTGTTTTGTTTGGTTTTCTTTGGCAACAAGTCCCAAGGCCCGGTTGCATCGTGGTCTTGTGCTTGTTTTATTTTATGTTCATCCGTGCCCCAGTAAAACCATGTTCACCATCATCTGTTGTTTCCGGTCCTTTATTGTTCACCCACAACTTGGTCATCTATCATCCATAACCCGGCCACTTTAACATCCGTTACCTCCCCCACTACCCCTAGACAGTGGGGTTGTAACATAAGGGTTAAACTATACATTACCGTTTTTTATGCCAGAGTTCAGAGATAAGTTTGTAGTAGCTCTTACAAAGAGCTGGCTTCTTGTCGGTTCGAACGAGCCCGCTACAGTCCAGGAAGAACTGTGTGAGAGGGGGACTGAGGAAAGAAGGAAAGAACATTTCAGCTGACCAAAACGTTGGTTCTAATTAGATAAACATAGCACACAGACACTATTAGTCATGGCTACTATAGATGTAGAAAGTGACCGCACCAGTTGGACAATGCTTGAAGAGCAGCGTTCATATAGCAGGAGTTTCCTATATTTTTCATTCCGGTTAAGCCTGTAAAAAACAAGCAGGCATAAAGACAGTATAAGAATGTGATATATAACTGATGTAGATGACAATGAAATCCACCTGATGTGCCCTAGAAGGAATTTCGAGGTTTTCAGTTTGTCTTTGACATTGCCATGATGAGGTTTAATCTTAATCAAATAAATGTAAGTTTGCATTTTGGATGGTGTAAAATTGTCTTTGGACAACAACAAAAAACAAGTGATGCTACATTGTTTGTGTAACCTTTTCTCTCCCTCTCTCTCTAGTGTATCTCTGTGCTGTGTGTGAGTAAACAGCAGTCTCAATTGAATGATTGGGTATGACTGCTGACTGTGTGCATGGTCTGTCTGCTGATTGGATACCCAGCAGCCTAAAGTCCAGCAGTGAAAAATAAAGTGTGAAAGAAAGCAGTGAAAAAAAGATGTATGCTTTTACCTCTGGGTTTCAGCTCATCCTCTTCTGACTCGGAACCGTCGTCTTCGGCCACCGCAATAGGCACTGCTTTAAATGACTGGTGACATGCTGGATGAGGTGTTGCAACCTGGGGAAATGCGTTTTTCACACGTTTACACAAAAAGAATAGAATAAATTTAAATCGAAATTGTCCCCAAGCCAGTAAAAAGTGTGATAGACTAAATCCAGTGGTGATCAGAGCTGTACCTCCTCTGTGGATCTACAGTGTAGCGGTACAGCAGGCACAGGCACCATGGCAGGCCTCTGCTCCAGAAACACCTCCCTCTCACACACATAACACCACACCCTGAACGTCGTCAGGTTGACCGTCAGGTTGTGCTTCTTGGCCTGAGGAGTTCCATTTATATACACATAACACACATCCAGTCATTTTGTTTTCCTTGAAATGGTACTTGAGGTAAGATGACATGAGGGTTGGGAGGGGGTTGGTCGAACCCATCACCTTTCAGCTGGGAGTCGACCCCCCCCCCCCCCCCCCCCCCCCCCCATCAAGGGACACATCCATTTCTTTCAGCAATGAAAGAATAGAAATTGGACAGAATTTTGAGATAATTCACCTGTGCATGTAGAGTGCTATGATCACAGTAGGATTCCCCACAGCCAACGTAGGGACAGTCGCCCTATCGTACAAGAACGACGTGTGATAAGCAAGATTTCATCACAACGTATGCATGGAACCGACAACTATTGATTCAAACAATGTTTTATACACTTTTAAGACTGGGTTGTGAACTATAACCCAATATCCCACAACTTTTTGAAAATGTGTACCGTTACCAGTTTTCTTTTAAATGAATTCCCTCGTACCTGTAGACAGGCCCATAGGTTTGGCCCTCCTGCTCCACATGATTGGCAGGTTCCCTACAAAAGAAACAACGAAGGAAGAATATAATAGAATGGAATTTTAGCCAAGAAAATTTTATTGTAGCTACTTCGCAGTCAAAACCATCAACGACGCTGCTATATTCAAACCGTACAACTAAAGGTGCACACTTACGATTTGAAATCTTCAAATCCAAAAATAAACCCACCTTGGATTTCTGAAGAAGTTCGTCCTTTGTTATCTCTCCTATTGAATCCAGGTGTGGACAAATGTCTTGTTCAGCCATATTTATATTTAATCGGACGTCTAAGTACAGCAGCGAACTAACTAAATATCACAGTTAATAGCAACATAATGCAGCAGTTAAAAACAAACAATCGTGTTGACCTACACTGGCTAGCATCAAAATATAGGGGTTTAAACTAGACTAACACCAAGAGCTGATAGAAAACGCAAGTATTTTGCTTTAGAGCCCTTGCAATCGAAATTGTTTAACGATACCTTGCTACATCTGCCAACAACCGCCTCCACGTTTAATCTATTCAACACCAATTGACAGCTCTGCAAACAACGCGGCCTTGCCTCACAAACTACGGTTACAAAAACATTGGTGTTTTTAATTATAACAGAGAATTAATAATGATGGGTCCATAATAGTCATCAAAATTAGCTGTCGCAATTATGTTCTGTATTGCCCATCCTTCCAATAAACAAGCAACGACCCTACTAGGCTACTAGTTGATAACGGATACACTGCCGACGAGGTGACGACCAAACTACTGTAGCAGACCTTATGAGCAAATCCCCCCTCCCATATGATCGACAGCAAAGGACTGGGTAAAGGTGGACCGCAACGGCTGTCTCTCTCTACCAAGCAACCTAACAAAACCAACTACTCCACTTTCCTGTTATTTATTGATTTTTTTTAAGAAACACGATCATGCCGTCTTATAACAGTTATGTATTACATTGTGTCGGCACTTACTATTAACCTGTTATATAGATATGTACAGCTATTTTTAAATATCAAGATCTATATTATTGGGATATGGATGCAAATAAGCCCACTTTGCGATAGACAGACTGATTCACTTTTTAGCACATTTACTTCAGATATTGATTAGAAGAACCAGCGTTAGAATTTAAGTCAGCTGCCCCTTGTTTACGGAAATGACGCAGAGGTGTGCGTTACTTAAAGGTGTCCCCCTGTTCACGTCGACGCCGTGGCCCTTAAATATTACCCACAATCCAATGGTCTTCCTTTCTGTCTGAACCAACATGGTGAGTGAACAGCCCTTCGAGCTTGGAAATGTTTCACGATTTCATCTATGACCATCACGTTTCATTTTCCCACTTTCGCCCTGTATATTGTTATATTATCTTCTAAGTAGCCATCTAAAGCGTACTTGTATGTTATGGCAAGGAAATCATCTACTGTTTTGATGAAATAGTTGATCCACCAACGCCAGTGTAGCCGGTATTGGTAGCACTCGTTATAGCAGTGGCAAGCGATCGCTTTCACGTATTCAACAAATTGTCGTTGTAGTACACAAACTGCGTTGTGTTAACCATATATTGTTGTCGATACTTTAAACTGGTTTAATTAACTCACCAATGTACTTACATTATAGACAGTTCTGGACCAAGTCTTGTTCGAGACACTTGCCTTCATTCTAGTAGGCCGTAACAAGACTTAGCGTTTTCCACAAAATGCGTGCACCATTAAAACCTCTTGCTTGCTAAGAAACATTGATACGAGGCTACTTCACTTCTGAACCTTTTTATATTTATATCGTGTTAATAGCCACTAAACAATTACATATTTGAACGAGCATGTGACTACTGGCTTTTGCAATGATGTATGAATTTCTTCCACTGAATCACCTATGTGGAATTATTGAGCTTTTTAACCCTGAGCAAAAGTCAGTTTAGATGTGTATTTAATAGTTTATATTCGACAACTATTCTGATCATGTGTGTCTTATCAGCCTAAGGGGAAGAAGGCTAAGGGAAAGAAGGTGGCCCCAGCCCCTTCAGTGGCCAAGAAGCATGAGGCCAAGAAGGTGGTCAATCCCCTGTTTGAGAAAAGACCAAAAAACTTTGGGATTGGTAAGAAATCTACCTGGCATTTGGAGTCTTCAATTTAACCCTAAGTAATGTGCAGATGATGTAAACGAATATTTGCTATCTAAACCAATTATGTTGACAATTTATCACCAAGATCTCTGATGCACTCTTTTAAATGAAACAAATGTTGTTTTTATTTAAACAAAGTACTGATCATTTGTAGTGTTGCCCTTCCTCAGGTCAGGACATCCAGCCCAAGCGTGACCTGACACGTTTTGTCAAGTGGCCCCGCTACGTCCGTCTACAGAGGCAGCGCTCCATCCTTTACAAGCGTCTGAAGGTCCCCCCAGCGATCAACCAGTTCACCCAGGCTCTGGACCGCCAGACCGGTGAGACACTAGCGTCTTTTCATAACGAACCTAAAGGTGCTGTAGGTAAGATTCAAGAGTTGTAAATGGAGAGCAGAAAAGGAAGAGGGCAAGATTTTGACTAACAACCAAACTGGCTCTTAAATCTCACCTAGAGCACTTTTTTTTTCTTGTGATTTATCTTGAAATTAGGATTATTGCAGGTACTAGTGGGTCTTTTGCAGATGATGTAAGAAATATTTGCTATCTGATTAGCGATGCTGACTCCCACCAAGATCACTGATGCACTTGACCAAATGTAGTAGTCCCCCCACCTCCCAAGATGAAAAGTAATTTGTAATGCAAATGTCTTACTTAACATATTTCTATCCACTCAGCCACTCAGCTTTTCAAGCTGGCCCATAAGTACAGACCAGAGACCAAGCAGGAGAAGAAGCTGAGGCTGCTGGCCCGTGCTGAGCAGAAGGCCGCTGGCAAGGGAGACACCCCAACCAAGAGGCCCCCGGTGCTGCGTGCCGGTGAGATACTCATTATAATGTAGTTTAACAGTCTCGATGCGATGATGTTTTGAATTTCTTCACCTGAAAAACTAATGAAGTTACAGAGCTTTTTAACCCTGAGCATTAGCCAAGACGTGTCATTTAGATGTTTTTTAATGAGCAACTTCGTTAATGGCGTTTCCCCATCTTTCAGGCATCAACTCTGTAACCAGTCTCGTAGAGAGCAAAAAGGCCCAGCTGGTAGTCATTGCTCACGATGTGGACCCTATTGAGGTACGCCTGGATACAGCAATAGTTATATGCAAGTATAGAGTCCCTAATGTGGTTATTTGCAGTGATGCTTTGTTGTTCTGAATCTTTGATGTAGAACCAAAAACACGAGCTTTTTAACCCTGAGCAAAAGCCCCAAGCATAGACATATGCGTTTAACTATAATTTAGAAATGTGAAAAATGTGGGTTAAGTTTTGAACTTTTCCCTTCCTAGCTTGTCGTCTTCCTCCCCGCTTTGTGCCGCAAAATGGGAGTCCCTTACTGCATCATCAAAGGCAAGGCTAGGTTGGGAAGACTTGTGCACAGGAAGACATGCACTTCAATTGCCATCACACAAGTAAACCCGTAAGTATAGATGCAAAGCTTCTTATAACATTCATTCTTGCCAACATGCCTTGATGTATAATGGAAATGCCCTTTTTGCACGGCTGATTATAATCTCTAACTAATATTTTGGTAGTAGAGTGATACAGCATCAGAAATGTACCAAGACATTTAAGAAATATCAGTATCAACATTTGGTTCAGCTTAAACAAAATGTGTGGATGTTTTTTCTGACCACAACACATAAACATTTTTAATAATTGAAATGTGCAAATGATGTGAACCGAATATTTGCTAACTTATTAGCCATGCTGACATCCCACCAAGATCACTGATGCACAATGTTCCTGCCTTGTCTCAAAGAATAAAACTAGAAACTTATTGAAACATTTCCATAGGCTGTTGCATTTAAATTCCAACTTGTGTAGGCACTTGTACTGAGACTAAATGGAAGTGTAATAATTTACAGAACATTCCAATTTAATACTTGGTATTATAGCACCCAGTATTTCAATTTTCACCAGGTTTAGGGGAATGTCCTAATGTGTTCTGTTCTTCTAGTGAGGACAAGGGTGCCCTTGGTAAGCTTGTTGAGGCCATCAAGACAAACTACAATGACCGATATGAAGAGGTGAGAAACCAGAATTTAAGAGTCAATATGTGTTTTGTTAGGACTCACTCATGCATATTCCCATAAACCACCAAATACTAGACTCTAGTTTGTAATATGCGCTTCTGTTGCCCTTGTCATAACACTAAAGTTTATTGAATTGTAGACCAATTAGATGTGAAATGGGAGTGACTTGAGTTTAGTTCCAATACTTACACTAATGGTAATTTTCAGATCCGTCGTCACTGGGGAGGTGGACTAATGGGAGCCAAATCCACAGCTCGCATCAACAAGCTGGAGAAGTCAAAGGCCAAGGAGCTGGCCACCAAGCTTGGTTAAATTGTTTTGGTTTCAAATAAATGTCCTAATGGATGTGGTGGTTTTGGCGTCATTATTTAAGAATGGAACGGCAGGTGTTGTCTTTTGAAATGTGCGTTTGCTTAGTAATGGTAAAACAATGGTTTTTTTACTTTTCAGTAATACAAAGTGTGTAAAATGACTTGTACCTCAATAGACCCATTTCAAGAAGGTTCCTCGTAGAACAAATTAGTGTGACGAGCATAGCTCGTCACACTAATCATGGGCTGGCTCTATCTACTATAGCACTGGTGGCAGTAGCTCTGGAACTGACAGTATTTTGAGTAGCATACCCATAGTTCTGGAACAACCGGGTAGAACTGCGGGTAAATGTGTTCTTTTACAGGGAGAGTCTAGCAAGTAATAAATGTATACGCATGATTAGACGGGTCTTGGGTCCTACGAGGATCTTGTTGCAGTTTAGGGACACATTTGGTCAGCCCCTCTTTATGGCTAAACGCTGCATTCTTCATAGATTGCATATCAAATGACCAAACGGTCCTACATATGCCTTCAGTGTTGGACAGTATGCTAATACCCAGCCAAACGATGCATTATCATTTGTACCAGAGATTAAACCCCTAGATAAAATAGCTGGATCCAAATATAAATTAACTTTGTTCCTCACCCTTGCACAACAGTTCACCAAGGTATGTAACCAAGGATTCCAAAGGGACACTAGGTCCATTTCCAGAAGGACCCATTTTCATAAACGTTAATGGGGTTGATTCTAGATCAGACCCAATGAGAATGTGACCTGCAAAGGTGTTCAACCCCCTGCTGATGTAGGCTAATGCAAATACAAATCAAATGGTGGTTGATTTTGGTTTGATGGTGGTTCAACAGGAACAACTTAAAATCTTTTGAATCTCACTGGATGAATGGTTTTAAAGTGTACATTATGTGTTCAATATTTTGGTTGTAAAACAAAAACAAGTAGATTTTCATTAACATTTTTATACAGAAAACTTTCAATTTTAGGTTATTGAGAAATTGGACAAGAACAATGTATACACAACTTGCATGGAGTATAACAGTTGGATCAAAATCTTATCTTTTTTATAAACTTTGCATACCACATGTAGGATGTTGCGGCACACAGACCATACCTAGGTAACAAAGCAGAACGTAATCATTAGTAATCAATTCCTCAACAGATGCTCATGAATTCAACTCAACTGGTGTCAGCTGTGTTTTGCATACAAATTACTTACCATGTTGTAATGTACTGCATGTGCTCGTTCCTTAGTGTGACTCTGGTCTGTCCTCCTATTGGTCCACCAGGAATGGTACTTTCTGCAAGACAAAATATCAGGTATAAACCCCATATTGGCTAAAGCTAACCGAATATGAAACCAAACAATTCTATCGATTTAGTATAATAGTTCATACCAGTAGTACCATACGGGAGTAGTATCATAGTACAATAACTGTAGAATGATTTATGTAAAATGTTATTTGTTATTCTTTGAAGACCTACCAAAGTCGGCATCAATGAAAATTGGTTGCGTTTCGGCCACACTGGACATGGCTTCCAGGTCACGGTAGTGCCAGCTGTTTCTGTCCACATCATTAGGTGGTACAAAAGGTTTGCGGCTCTCCGTCAGCCTCACCACTCCTACTATTTCCATCTCACTTTCTGCCTATGGGATGGTGTGATTATTAGTGTTAGCAATTACTGTAATTACAATTTCTGATAGTGACAACTGCTGATTAAGCTCTCCGATGATTAATAACCTCTTCCCTCAGTAAACATCTATGAACTACAATAGCTATACTTCTGATGTGTCTGAATATTTGCTCATAATTAGTACTTGTTTCCCAATGTTATTTTTTTTGGGCATGTCTGCCCCTTTTATATAGCCGATTAAGCATAGATGTAGCTCTTAACATGAATAATGGATCAGAATAATTGTAGCGTTCTAGTGCACCAGTATAGACAAAATATTAATATAATATACACGTGCACTGTGACGCTTCATGGAAAAGTTTCCATATTATCCATTTCCATGCATTTCCAAGGTTGCTCACATAATTGTGGAACCAAACTATGTTACACCGCTACGACACCTATGTGAAAGGGTTGATCAATCCTTTGTCTGTATGCTTAAGAAGAATTATGGCCAACTGTGGAAATAACATTAATTTGAGTCATTTTACCTGTCCCTTCATCCTGGTCTCTGGCCTGATCTTGTTCTTGGGAACATACCCTCGGTTTACCAGGATGGTGATGCTGAAGTACATCAAGAGTGACCATCAATGCAATCATTACCTTTTCTGACTAATCAACACATGGTCAATTGTAGGCTAGGATGTAACATGTAGTTTATCTTGTACCGGTACCTCATATTACTATTGTTAAAACAATGATAGTCAAATCTGAAATGTAGACTGTTGTCAGGGGCCTTACCCAAGGTCAGTACAGTGAAACGGTGTGATCACATTTGCTCCCGTTTCTCCGCTGGAAGACAGTCTGCCGGCTTCACGTGCTTCTTTCTCTGGGTCAACTGGTGAGCGGGGCAAAATATACAACTCCTTTGTGTGGTCGTAGTGTCCACGCACCTTCACTCTTCTGTACTCCAGCCCATTCAGTTCAAGGGGACTGGGAACCAGGAGATTAATGTAAAAAAATAAATAATAATAATTACTTTTAACACATGCTTCTGTAGGGATTGATGAATGTAGAAAGTATGAACTTACTCAATAGGAAGAGGAATAGGTTCAGAGGTGGTGAGGCGTCTCAGGTCTTCAATCAGTTTCAATTTCCACTGCCGTCGTTTTACCTGAATAGTGATGTCCCATTAGAGAATGGGATTTTCAGTTGGTCACCATCCTTGACAACACGCTAAGGAGTTTATACATACCTGCCAGGTTCCAAGACCAAAAGTGGCGGTCGGAATGAGAAGGAGCATCCATTTGAGCAAAGTGTCTTCCCCTTTTTCTGATGTGGTGCCAGCTGTACATAAATGGCGCCTTAAGCTAGTAACCGTATCTAAAAATACTGAACAAAATATTCAAGGTTAGGCAACCATAATAAGAGTCAGCTGGAGATCCCATGGCATATTGGATATGTAATGGCGATAAACTCGCCAATATTACAACTCAATGGACGGCATGCCATCACAAAATCAACGGCAATCAACTTTCAGTCGCATCCAATCAGGAACACTTCGAAAACGTAACGCTTCACAGACTTATTGACAGACGTTCCTCATACACAACAAACGTTGATTTTGGTGAAACCAAAAGCATGATTACATACAAAGAGGATGACCCAAGCTGTCCGTAGAGGTGCAATATTATTGAGTTTATCACCATTAAATACAATCAGATACAACTTATATTTGCATGAATAAGCGACTAGGAGGTCGCAATGCCAACGTCCTCTTAGTCGCTTGTGGCTAGGTGCTCACCATAAGGACGTTTTTGTTGAGGCTGCCTGGCCAGATAATGAACCTTCTTGATATAAATGGTACGTGTCTGTAAAGCCCAGAAATTAGAAACATATTATTCCAGTGACATGGATAATTACATCGTCTCTAAACGTATTTTACGTTTGAATACACCTTAAGACAACCATTAACGTTGGATAACTTTCAGTGACATTGTTTAGGAGAACATTTTCCCATTTGTAAGCAACGACATAGTACTTACCTTCTCGGTTAATATTCTAAGCACTTTGCTGGAGTGGACAAACATGGATTTCAACGTGTTCATAGTAAACAGATAGTGTCAATGCTGATACTGTGTTCGATTATGTACATTCATTGTCACACTACATAACAGTTGTTTATCGGAAATGGGGGACCACATTTTGTGTTACTACTTCCGGTTCACGTTTCCCCCGTCGGCAACGCTTTGCCTTATACGCTTTACCCCATGTGCTTTTAGTGACATACATTTTGTAAAATGAGCTGGGTGAATTGAATGAACTATAGGGTACAAAACAACCGTAGATATGAATAACCTTGCATCAAAAGATTCTTATATTCAAAAGTTAGCCAGTAAGATCTGTTCTCGGCAAGATTATGAACTAAGCAATTCAAAATTTGGTAAATATGTCTCCATTTATTTCGAAACATAAATACATTTGTATCATGAGTTAAACCGTTATAAACGTTATAACTGCTTCAATCTGTACATACTTTGTCAATCTTACAATATATTTTATAGCTGTCCCTGTAACATTTGTATACGATGGTTATGTTATGTTACGCATTTGAACGTTTCGTGCAATCTCTGATGCAGTAACCAGTATCTAGTGTTTGCCAAGTTATGTGGTTTGTCTGCATTGTTAAGAGCTGATCTGATAAGATTGTATAATTTCAACGACAGTCCTTGAAATGTACAGATTAACACACACACCCTGCCATTATATATTAACAAATTCCGTAGTGTTTGACCCAGAAAGGGCAAACATAACTGATTATTTGATCTTCAACGGAACGTGTGGGTCAGAAGCCAATGGCAGATTACATGAATGTCGTTATTTAAATAAATGTCCAATTAGCTCAGGTCAAATCCACCATGGTTGTTGCATCTCGATCTCAGGTAATGGTCTTGAAGTGATGATAATGTACATATACAACGTATCAAGCATCCTGACACTTTTCTGTCTGTGTAGTTCATTTCAGGGGTGATGTAGAAGGTACTTCCAAGAACAGCAAGCGGAAACAGAAACGCCTGAGGCAAAAAGCAATTGATGACAAGAAAAATGCTCCACAATCTAAACGGAAGTCTGTAACCTCTCCTGATGCAAAGTCTACGACCTCCCCTGTCGCTACTGCTGCAACACAAACTAATGCGTCCCAAAAAGTTGCCAATGGGAAAACAGCGACAATTCAGTTGTCCAAAGGTGAAATTAAATTGGAAGGCAACCCAAATGCCATTTGCACTTATGCTGTTCAATGTTATTCTCTTTTTAAACAGTTGCTGCAATTAATATTTGCCTCCTATAGGTGCGAGTGTCACCTCAAGCTTCTCTACAGTAGATCTTCTTCGCAAGAGACTACATGAAAAGATTGAAGAGTCTAAAGGACAGGTATGGAATGCACAAGTGGGACAATTTGCTGGGTATTTTTGCTCCTAATAACTTCAGTGATCTAACGAGTCATTGATTGAACTACTCTTAACCCTTATAATTGGCTAGGATACATTATACCCATCTAAAAGGGCATGTCAAAGGTGACATGGCATTGCTTTTGCAACCAATTACATATTTCATTCCCTCCTTAACTGGTCAAATCTGTTAGATTCACTGCAGGACTTCTGGATATAGTATAACCGCTAAAACAAAAATATTCAGTCAAATATAACAATGGATAATGGATGATAACAAGAACAATATGTGGTAGCATTTGAATACCGTCACAAAAGCGAATCAGAGTTTTCCAACAACCGTCTTCTGGGCGCTAATGTTAAACTGCAAATTCTTTCCAGGGAACTCAAGATTCGTGTTCAGATGCCGTCCAGGCCAAGCGGGCCAAGAGAAAGCTGGAAAGGGAGCGCAAGAAACGCAAGAAAAAGGAATTCCTGATGAAGAGGCTGGCAGAGAAGGCGGGCGAGGAACTGGCGCAGCAGATCAAAGAGGAGGAGAATCCTCCCGTCGCCGCCGTGGCCACCGCTCCCGCCACAAACAAGCGGGACGAGACGGCCATCCTCTTCAACACCGTGGAGACGGTGGAGGAAGTCTACATGGACAAAATGACAAAGAAGCAGAACAAGAAGAAGCGGGTGAAGGGCGAGCTGACACCGCTGACGGGCCGCAACTACAAGCAGCTGCTGGGGCGCGTGGAGGCGCGCAAGGCCAAGCTGGAGGACCTGCGGGCCACGGATGAGGGCAAGGCCCGCGCCATGGAGGAGAAGATGAAGTGGACCAACGTGCTCTACAAGGCCGAGGGCCTCAAAATCAAGGACGACGAGGCCATGCTGCGCACGTCGCTGAAGAAGAAGGAAAAGAGTCACGACCAAAAGCAGCGGCGCTGGGACACACGCAGCCAGAACGTGGAGGACAAGATGCAGCGTCGGCAGGACAAGCGGCGCAGGAACCTCCAGAAACAGAAGAGCGCCAAGGTGGAGAAGAAGAAGGACAGGGCGAGGAAGAAGGGCAGAGTGCTTCCCGGGGACTTGAAAAAGGTGTCATTGTAATGAGCTGTGAGAGAGGTGTTTTAAGTGACTTCAGTCATTAACTTTGAACTATCTGGCATTTGTATGGAAATGCTCTATATATTTTTACATGCCATTAAAATGTGTGCCTGCTTGCCTGCACATCATTGTTTCCCTTGTTAAAGAATGGTTGAGTTGGTCATCTTTTTGGTGGAATACTTTTTTAGAAGTTTTGGAAGACACAGAAGTAGCTACACCATTATCACTTTTCTGTATTTACTTTCTATTTCCATGCCTCTCCTATCAACATATCCAAAAGTACTTTCTGCTGTATTCAGTAGAAAATAAAAGTTTTTTCTAATAATGTACTATAATATGTCTATTAAAAATAGTACGAGTTTCATTGTGAACACAATGAAGAATTTCCTCAATGTCACAATTTAAAACAGTTTTTGGGCAGACCCATTCTAAAATAACTTTGTTTCACAATTTGGGGGAAGCTGAAGTAGAGGATTGCAGAATGGTTTCATGGAAAACATTAACTTTGAAACCGCACTGCAGTATGGGTTGCGCTGCTGCTCTTTAGACCTAACCCTATATAATTTTCTAAACACGTTTTTGAAGTAACACATCAACTACCATGCACTCATACATAATATCCTACATACCCTTGTAAGCATTATTTCATTATTTTATCACTCAAAGTGTATTATTGGTTTTTATTGAATGAGGATTATATATATATATTCACTGCTCAAACAAATATCTTATTAAAAACTTTTCTTTACATGGTTGAATGTGCTGACAACAAAATCACACAAAAATGATCAATGGAAATCAAATTTATCAACCCATGGAGGTCTGGATTTGGAGTCACTCAATATTAAAGTGGAAAACCCCACTACAGGCTGATCCAACTTTGATGTAATGTCCTTCAAACAAGTCAAAATGAGGCTCAGTAGTGTGTGTGTGGCCTCCACGTGCCTGTATGACCTCCCTACAACACCTGGGCATGCTCCCGATGAGGTGGCGGATGGTCTCCTGAGGGATCTCCTCCCAGACCTGGACTAAAGCATCCGCCAACTCCTGGACAGTGTGGTGCAACGTGGCGTTGGTGGATGGAACGAGACATGATGTCCCAGATGTGCTCAATTGGATTCAGGTCTGGGGAACGGGCGGGCCAGTCCATAGCATCAATGCCTTCCTCTTGCAGGAACTGCTGACACACTCCAGCCACATGAGGTCTAGCATTGTCTTGCATTAGGAGGAACCCAGGGCCAACCGCACCAGCATATGGTCTCACAAGGGGTCTGAGGATCTTATCTCGGTACCTAATGGCAGTCAGGCTACCTCTGGCGAGCACATGGAGGGCTGTGTGGCCCCCCAAAGAAATGCCACCCCACACCATGACTGACCCACCGCCAAACCGGTCATGCTGGAGGATGTTGCAGGCAGCAGAACGTTCTCCACAGCGTCTCCACACTCTGTCACATGTGCTCAGTGTGAACCTGCTTTCATCTGTGAAGAGCACAGGGCGCCAGTGGCGAATTTGCCAATCTTGGTGTTCTCTGGCAAATGCCAAACATCCTGCACGGTGTTGGGCTGTAAGCACAACCCCCACCTGTGGACGTCGGGCCCTCATACCACCCTCATGGAGTCTGTTTCTGACCGTTTGAGCAGACACATGCACATTTGTGGCCTGCTGGAGGTAATTTTGCAGGGCTCTGGCAGTGCTCCTCCTGCTCCTCCTTGCACAAAGAAGGAGGTAGCGGTCCTGCTGCTGGGTTGTTGCCCTCCTACGGCCTCCTCCACGTCTCCTGATGTACTGGCCTGTCCCCTGGTAGCGCCTCCATGCTCTGGACACTACGCTGACAAACACAGCAAACCTTCTTGCCACAGCTCGCATTGATGTGCCATCCTGGATGAGCTGCACTACCTGAGCCACTTGTGTGGGTTGTAGACTCCATCTCATGCTACCACTAGAGTGAACGCACCACCAGCATTCAAAAGTGACCAAAACATCAGCCAGGAAGCATAGGAACTGAGAAGTGGTCTGTGGTCACCACCTGCAGAACCACTCCTTTATTGGGGGTGTCTTGCTAATTGCCTATAATTTCCACCTGTTGTCTATTCCATTTGCACAACAGCATGTGAAATTTATTGTCAATCAGTGTTGCTTCCTAAGTGGACAGTTTGATTTCACAGAAGTGTGATTGACTTGGAGTTACATTGTGTTGTTTAAGTGTTCCCTTTATTTTTTTGAGCAGTTTTTATATATATATATATATATATATATATATATATATATATATATATATATATATATATATATATATATATATATATACGTGTGTGTGTGTGTGTGTGTGTGTGTGTGTGTGTGTGTGTGTGTGTGTGTGTGTGTGTGTGTGATAGTCATTGTAAATAACTCTTGGAATGGATTAAACCCATTTAATCCGCCCTTGACCATACATTTTTTTGTACTCTGCCCCACGGACAGCCACAATGGTTGTTGTTTATAGTCTGTATATTTTGTCTGTGCTGGTGCCCCGCCTATACAGGAAGTGCATTTGAAATGTCATATAAGGACGTCCACGTCTTTGAGGGAACCAGATAGTTTTGTTTTGACTAGACTACTGCGCTTTTATCCTGTCAAACTATCTGGCGATTAACACTATTAATAAGGAATTAAAGGGGTGGGTATTTAAGAATTGAAGGTACCATTTGCATTGCCTAACAGATAATGGCCGTCCCGTTACTTTAATGACAATAATAACACGTATGTAATGTATAGGAATGTAAGTAAATGCCTTGATTGTATGTTAAGTAAGTGATGTGCCTTTTAGTGAAATAAATAGGAAAATTATTCAAATGTCTTTGTTTTCTTTCAGATTATCATGTCACGCCAAATGCATGCACGCAGGTTAGACGGTGTCGACAAAAATATATGGTAAGTTAACGGACAGTGTTTTAGGTAGGCTAATGTGTGCATAAAATATAGTCTGGGAAATTAGTACCGTATTAGCTCTAAGTGTGTATTAAACTGTATTCTAGATCATGCTGGAAAGAACGAGGTTATGCATGCGGAGGGAGAAGGAACATATTTATTAAAGATACACAAAAGCCACCACGACTTTTTGGGGTAGAGAGAAAAGTCAGTTGACGGGATAGCCTTTATAGAATGCTTTGATTTATCTATATACCATGGCAACTCCCTCTATTTCTTTATGTTTGGTAGGCTATATATAGTATATTCTTGCTTCAAACCACAGCTTTCGTCCTTTTCCTATCCAAATGGTCGGTGTTACGACTCTGTTGGCTGTCTAGAGATAGTTAAGGGGCGTAAACATAAATCAGTACAGGTGAGTGACAAAAGTTGTGGTGAGTCATGAGTGTTTAATTGAGTACCAGCTATTTACAATATAGACAACAAAACGGGGGGGGGGGGGGGGGGGGGGGGGGGTGGTGCCAAATCAAAGAACGTAACATAAAACAAGTCTTCCTAAAAGTAAAGGCAACTAGAAATTAATGAAAACAAACCTTCATACTCTCTACTTTAACAAAAAGAGGGTTGGGGTACAGGGTTGGCACACACCGCTAACCTAGTGTATTTAACAGAAAATAAACCTATGTGATGCACATGAAAAGGGTACCCCAAACTTACCTAGCCCTTTCCCGATAAGGGAAAATATAAAGGGACAGGAGAAGTTGCATGAACAAACTAAGAGCAGAGCAAACTCTGGCGTAACAGTTGGTTTCACTGAATATGATGTCTATATATGGATGCCGAACATCTCCCAACGATCTCTCTCTATCCCTTAATCATATTTTTAATAGGGTTGAGCTCACGCAATTAGCGGCTGACTACAAAGTAGTGAACCTGGGACAGGGCTTCCCTGACTTCGCCCCTCCCAAGTTCCTCCAAGATGCTTTCTGTAAAGCAGTGAGTGGAGACTGCTTAATGCACCAGTACACCCGTGCCTTTGTAAGTTGTTTTAAAAAAACACGCAATACGCTAGTATTTTAACAAATGTTTATTCATATTTCCCATAAACGTAATAATTAAATATGGGTGTTTAAATTGTTTTTGTTTAAACCTGCACTCTTACTTTCTAGAGTATGCTTGCGCAGTACGGGTTTAAATTATTATTATGTATTTATTGTATGTATACTTTATTTTCACTGCGAAGGGCCACCCCTCTCTTGTCACAATCCTGGCTCAATTATTTGGGCAACTGGTGGGACATGAGATCAATCCACTGGACGATGTGCTTGTCACGGTCGGGGCATATCAGGCTCTGTTCTGCGCATTTCAAGCTCTGGTGGACGAAGGAGACGAGGTAAGCAGCTATAAACTGTGTACTCATCTCAAGGTTCCCAAAGGGACCTGAGCTCTTACCTGCTGGGGTGGTTTGGATAGTGTGTTCAGTGAAATGGTCATCATCTAACAATATTTAACTTTCTAGGTCAACGAAGAAATGATGAAAAGCAATAAAAAAGATGAGTGACGGGAGTCATTAATGAATGAGGCTTCAATTAATCGTTGTCTTTCAGGTTATAATTATTGAGCCATTCTTTGATTGCTACCAACCAATGGTAAAGATGGCCGGAGGGACGCACGTCTATGTGCCTCTGAGGCCAGTAAGGAGCATTTACTTATTTCCTTAACAAAGCCAAAGATTATATACATATATTTGGATGGATAACACATTTGTGGTTGATTGGTGGATTTCAGAGGGGTGATAGCAACCTGTCGAGTGGGGATTGGGTGCTTTCTGCCGAGGAGCTGGCCAGTAAATTCACAGCAAAAACAAAAGCGATTGTTATTAACACACCCAACAACCCAATCGGCAAGGTAAGGAATTTAATTATTAACCTTAACAGATTAGCTTTGATGCATTGGTGGTTATTCAACAACAATTGGTGATTGGAAACAATTGGAATAATGTCAATACACAATATATAACATAGCTCTAGTCATTTTTAGATATTTTAATGCACAAATGTGACATTATTCCTTTTAACCTGTTTACCTTAATATGTGCTTGATTATCTTTTTTTACCATTGTTTTTGTTTACACATATCTAATAATAACGTATTTGAGTCCACCTCAATGCAGAGTGTGTGAACTTGAATGAAGACACAGGTTGTGGTCCCCCACCCTCAGGTGTACAAGACAGAGGAGCTGCAGGTGATCGCTGACCTGTGCATCAAGCATGACGTGGTGTGCATCAGCGACGAGGTGTATGAATGGCTCACCTATGATGGAACCAAGCACGTGAAAATAGGTTAGATTCAGCTGGCTGATCATCAGATCAGAAGCAAGGGCTATGATTTAATGTAGCATTGTTAACGAACTAACTGCTTGATATATGCTTCTATACATAGCCAGCCTTCCTGGTATGTGGGAACGAACAGTTACAATCGGAAGCGCCGGGAAGACATTCAGTGCTACAGGGTTGAAGGTATTGATATTATTTTGGTATGTTTGTTTTAAACAAGCACAATATGGTCACAATACGCTGATTAACGATTGCTTCTCTTTGTGATTTCTTTATTTATATCTTTTTTTTAGGTTGGCTGGGCTATAGGACCCAGCCACATCATTAAACACTTGAAAACAGTCCATCAGAACTCTATTTACCACTGTCCCACCGCGGCTCAGGTACACACAACCCTACCTTTCTTGGATTTCTTGTTTTCAATTATGAGAGATCATGTCAAGAACACTTTTCAGTGCTGGGCTTTTTATTTTTTATTGGAGTTGGAGTTATACAGATGCCGTTTATTGACTTATGTCAACAGGGGTCGTTTTCAAAAACGAACACACTAAACATATTTTTTTGTTTTTTTCAGAATAATGATGTAACACATTTTGCAGGGATGCGCAGATATATCGGTGTATCCCTATTCCCTAACATTATCTGATTCTGAGTTTCATGACTTCAAGTCAACAATTAGACCTCATTGCGTGTTCTCGGCAGGTGGCAGTGGCGGAGAGTTTCCAGACAGAATATGAGCGTTTCGGGAGTCCAGAGAGCTACTTTAAATTGCTGCCGGCGCTGCTGCACCACAAGCGCAACAAGCTGGCCGCCTGTCTGGAGAGCGTGGGTCTACAGCCCACCCTGCCAGAGGGCGGATACTTCATGATAGCTGACATTTCCTCCATTTGTTAGTTTTATTTTTTATTATGATGTGCTAAGTTTAGCAAATGTTCAGCAGATATAAATTCTTACTTCTGTGATTAGTCAAATTGACATGGAAGTTATTGGAACATGATTGCCGTCTGCTTCTGTTTGTCTTTCCAGCTAAAGTTATACATGTAACCAATATAACTTTATGTAGCCTCTGTTTTTGAACAGCGTTTGACTCCGATGATACAATCTCCCAGGATGAGCCCCTGGACTACAGATTTGTTAAGTGGCTGATCAAGAAAAAGGTAATGTATCAAAAGTGTTACAGGATGTATTTATAGTTCAGCAGCAACAAATCCTCAATTGTTGAACTCTTTTGGTTCAATACGATTTTCTGCGCTTTTGAGGTTCTCTTTCTCTTTGTCTCCCTCTCACTGCAGGGATTGGCCGCCATCCCTGTCTCTGCATTCTACAGCCCTGAGCATGGCAAGGAGGTTCAAAACTACGTACGATTTTGCTTTGCTAAGGTACCTATGCGGAAATGTATTGCAAAATGTTGCTTGTTCCCTCTTGCTTTCCGTCTTTTTCTCCATCAATTCTAATCTTTTTTTATTATTCTTCTTTTGCTAAAGGAGGACTCAACGTTGACTGCTGCCGAAGAAATCTTGAAAAAGTGGGGCAGTGAAAAGTGAACTTTAAAAATATGAAGAATCCCAGAGCTTTTTATTGATTTTTAGCCACATGGTGTCTGATTCATCATCGCCTGGAATAATTTCTGGAATAACACAGGAAAATAACAGCTTTAGATATGACTGTAGCCGCTCATGCTCAAAGTCCAACTGGATATTACTCGTAGGAATATTACAGTGTGTATGACTCCTCAAGATTCAATTGTGCAATATTGGGTCTTGGAGCACTCCCCTAGAATGTTTTTTTTTTTCTATGATGCAAGCACTTTGTTTTTACAGCTGTACTGTTAGAGAGATAGAAAGGAAAACAAAATCAAAGCCAATGTTCAATTCCTGATAACAAAGATGGTATTGATCTGGGCCATGCTTATACTTCACACTTGCTTACTGGTAAATTATGTACCTGTAAATTAAATAAGTTGTGAATTATTTCTGTTGAATGTGAAATATTAAACCCAAGCCAAACCTTTCAAAACGTATATTATTTGTGTCGGTGCCCCCCAAACAATAGTTTTTGTAAAATACGTTAAATTAGTTTTAAAGGAGGAAAATAACTACTAATCTGTATTTGACCCCCATCTAATAATATCAACTCGTTAATATATCAAGTGTGTTTAGTTTTAGTAAACAATTTAATCATTACTAAACTATACCTAATATATGTAAGTAAGCCTACAAATCAACAGTCATAAATTATTTAGTAAGACCTAAGAAAAATATAAAACAGCAGTAAATAGGTTATTATTCTTGACAACACCAACAAAAATGGCATTTAAAGTGCCCTATGTTCACCCTGCCGAACCAAGACCGTAACTTAACATAAAGATAATATTTACTCCGACTTGGGAAAGCTTAAATGTAACTTGTCTACTTAAAGAGCAGTGTGCATCTTATTATTTTATTAATTAACATTGTGTGCTTATAGAAAGAACATATCAAGGATTTGTTTTAATAAAATCCGTTTTTCCATTGGCACTTCTTGCCGAACCGTACCGTGCCGCGCTGATTTGCGTTTTCACTACCAGTTTAAGTGCGCCGTGCCGTACCGTACCGCGCCCGAGATGGACCTTCTCCGAGGTCGGGCCAAAGTGAGGTTTAACAGAAGCGCATCCACTACAGGCTGATCCAACTTTGATGTAATGTCCTTCAAACAAGTCAAAATGAGGCTCAGTAGTGTGTGTGGCCTCCACGTGCCTGTATGACCTCCCTACAACACCTGGGCATGCTCCCGATGAGGTGGCGGATGGTCTCCTGAGGGATCTCCTCCCAGACCTGGACTAAAGCATCCGCCAACTCCTGGACAGTCTGTGGTGCAACGTGGCGTTGGTGGATGGAACGAGACATGATGTCCCAGATGTGCTCAATTGGATTCAGGTCTGGGGAACGGGCGGGCCAGTCCATAGCATCAATGCCTTCCTCTTGCAGGAACTGCTGACACACTCCAGCCACATGAGGTCTAGCATTGTCTTGCATTAGGAGGAACCCAGGGCCAACCGCACCAGCATATGGTCTCACAAGGGGTCTGGGGATCTCATCTCGGTACCTAATGGCAGTCAGGCTACCTCTGGCGAGCACATGGAGGGCTGTGTGGCCCCCCAAAGAAATGCCACCCCACACCATGACTGACCCACCGCCAAACCGGTCATGCTGGAGGATGTTGCAGGCAGCAGAACGTTCTCCACAGCGTCTCCACACTCTGTCACATGTGCTCAGTGTGAACCTGCTTTCATCTGTGAAGAGCACAGGGCGCCAGTGGCGAATTTGCCAATCTTGGTGTTCTCTGGCAAATGCCAAACATCCTGCACGGTGTTGGGCTGTAAGCACAACCCCCACCTGTGGACGTCGGGCCCTCATACCACCCTCATGGAGTCTGTTTCTGACCGTTTGAGCAGACACATGCACATTTGTGGCCTGCTGGAGGTAATTTTGCAGGGCTCTGGCAGTGCTCCTCCTGCTCCTCCTTGCACAAAGAAGGAGGTAGCGGTCCTGCTGCTGGGTTGTTGCCCTCCTACGGCCTCCTCCACGTCTCCTGATGTACTGGCCTGTCCCCTGGTAGCGCCTCCATGCTCTGGACACTACGCTGACAAACACAGCAAACCTTCTTGCCACAGCTCGCATTGATGTGCCATCCTGGATGAGCTGCACTACCTGAGCCACTTGTGTGGGTTGTAGACTCCATCTCATGCTACCACTAGAGTGAACGCATCGCCAGCATTCAAAAGTGACCAAAACATCAGCCAGGAAGCATAGGAACTGAGAAGTGGTCTGTGGTCACCACCTGCAGAACCACTCCTTTATTGGGGGTGTCTTGCTAATTGCCTATAATTTCCACCTGTTGTCTATTCCATTTGCACAACAGCATGTGAAATTTATTGTCAATCAGTGTTGCTTCCTAAGTGGACAGTTTGATTTCACAGAAGTGTGATTGACTTGGAGTTACATTGTGTTGTTTAAGTGTTCCCTTTATTTTTTTGAGCAGTTTATATATATATATATATATGTGTGTGTGTGTGTGTGTGTGTGTGTGTGTGTGTGTGTGTGTGTGTGTGTGTGTGTGTGTGTGTGTGTGTGTGTGTGTGTGTGTGTGTGTGTGTGTGTGTGTGTGTGTGTGTGTGTGTGATAGTCATTGTAAATAACTCTTGGAATGGATTAAACCCATTTAATCCGCCCTTGACCATACATTTTTTTGTACTCTGCCCCACGGACAGCCACAATGGTTGTTGTTTATAGTCTGTATATTTTGTCTGTGCTGGTGCCCCGCCTATACAGGAAGTGCATTTGAAATGTCATATAAGGGCGTCCACGTCTTTGAGGGAACCAGATAGTTTTGTTTTGACTAGACTACTGCGCTTTTATCCTGTCAAACTATCTGGCGATTAACACTATTAATACGGAATTAAAGGGGTGGGTATTTAAGAATTGAAGGTACCATTTGCATTGCCTAACAGATAATGGCCGTCCCGTTACTTTAATGACAATAATAACACGTATGTAATGTATAGGAATGTAAGTAAATGCCTTGATTGTATGTTAAGTAAGTGATGTGCCTTTTAGTGAAATAAATAGGAAAATTATTCAAATGTCTTTGTTTTCTTTCAGATTATCATGTCACGCCAAATGCATGCACGCAGGTTAGACGGTGTCGACAAAAATATATGGTAAGTTAACGGACAGTGTTTTAGGTAGGCTAATGTGTGCATAAAATATAGTCTGGGAAATTAGTACCGTATTAGCTCTAAGTGTGTATTAAACTGTATTCTAGATCATGCTGGAAAGAACGAGGTTATGCATGCGGAGGGAGAAGGAACATATTTATTAAAGATACACAAAAGCCACCACGACTTTTTGGGGTAGAGAGAAAAGTCAGTTGACGGGATAGCCTTTATAGAATCCCTTGATTTATCTATATACCATGGCAACTCCCTCTATTTCTTTATGTTTGGTAGGCTATATATATAGTATATTCTTGCTTCAAACCACAGCTTTCGTCCTTTTCCTATCCAAATGGTCGGTGTTACGACTCTGTTGGCTGTCTAGAGATAGTTAAGGGGCGTAAACATAAATCAGTACAGGTGAGTGACAAAAGTTGTGGTGGGGGGGGGGGGGGAGGGGGGGGGGGGGGGGGGGACTGAAGGTGGTGCCAAATCAAAGAACGTAACATAAAACAAGTCTTCCTAAAAGTAAAGGCAACTAGAAATTAATGAAAACAAACCTTCATACTCTCTACTTTAACAAAAAGAGGGTTGGGGTACAGAGTTGGCACACACCGCTAACCTAGTGTATTTAACAGAAAAAAACCTATGTGATGCACATGAAAAGGGTACCCCAAACATACCTAGCCCTTTCCCGATAAGGGAAAATATAAAGGGACAGGAGAAGTTGCATGAACAAACTAAGAGCAGAGCTAACTCTGTGGCGTAACAGTTGGTTTCACTGAATATGATGTCTATATATGGATGCCGAACATCTCCCAACGATCTCTCTCTATCCCTTAATCATATTTTTAATAGGGTTGAGCTCACGCAATTAGCGGCTGACTACAAAGTAGTGAACCTGGGACCGGGCATCCCTGACTTCGCCCCTCCCAAGTTCCTCCAAGATGCTTTCTGTAAAGCAGTGAGTGGAGACTGCTTAATGCACCAGTACACCCGTGCCTTTGTAAGTTGTTTTAAAAAAAAAACACGCAATACGCTAGTATTTTAACAAATGTTTATTCATATTTCCCATAAATGTAATAATTAGATATGGGTGTTTAAATTGTTTTTGTTTAAACCTGCACTCTTACTTTCTACTGCAGCTATTTACTCCATAACAAATATCTGAACTAGAAAGTTTTGCAATAACTGTAGCTACAAGTCAAACCACTAGAGGCTGCTTGCGCAGTACGGGTTTAGATTAATATTATTATGTATTTATTGTATGTATACTTTATTTTCACTGCGAAGGGCCACCCCTCTCTTGTCACAATCCTGGCTCAATTATTTGGGCAACTGGTGGGACATGAGATCAATCCACTGGACGATGTGCTTGTCACGGTCGGGGCATATCAGGCTCTGTTCTGCGCATTTCAAGCTCTGGTGGACGAAGGAGACGAGGTAAGCAGCTATAAACTGTGTACTCATCTCAAGGTTCCCAAAGGGACCTGAGCTCTTACCTGCTGGGGTGGTTTGGATAGTGTGTTCAGTGAAATGGTCATCATCTAACAATATTTAACTTTCTAGGTCAACGAAGAAATGATGAAAAGCAATAAAAAAGATGAGTGACTGTAGTCATTAATGAATGAGGCTTCAATTAATAATTGTCTTTCAGGTTATAATTATTGAGCCATTCTTTGATTGCTACCAACCAATGGTAAAGATGGCCGGAGGGACGCACGTCTATGTGCCTCTGAGGCCAGTAAGGAGCATTTACTTATTTCCTTAACAAAGCCAAAGATTATATACATATATTTGGATGGATAACACATTTGTGGTTGATTGGTGGATTTCAGAGGGGTGATAGCAACCTGTCGAGTGGGGATTGGGTGCTTTCTGCCGAGGAGCTGGCCAGTAAATTCACAGCAAAAACAAAAGCGATTGTTATTAACACACCCAACAACCCAATCGGCAAGGTAAGGAATTTAATTATTAACCTTAACAGATTAGCTTTGATGCATTGGTGGTTATTCAACAACAATTGGTGATTGGAAACAATTGGAATAATGTCAATACACAATATATAACATAGCTCTAGTCATTTTTAGATATTTTAATGCACAAATGTGACATTATTCCTTTTAACCTGTTTACCTTAATATGTGCTTGATTATCTTTTTTTATCATTGTTTTTGTTTACACATATCTAATAATAACGTATTTGAGTCCACCTCAATGCAGAGTGTGTGAACTTGAATGAAGACACAGGTTGTGGTCCCCCACCCTCAGGTGTACAAGACAGAGGAGCTGCAGGTGATCGCTGACCTGTGCATCAAGCATGACGTGGTGTGCATCAGCGACGAGGTGTATGAATGGCTCACCTATGATGGAACCAAGCACGTGAAAATAGGTTAGATTCAGCTGGCTGATCATCAGATCAGAAGCAAGGGCTATGATTTAATGTAGCATTGTTAACGAACTAACTGCTTGATATATGCTTCTATACATAGCCAGCCTTCCTGGTATGTGGGAACGAACAGTTACAATCGGCAGCGCCGGGAAGACGTTCAGTGCTACAGGGTTGAAGGTATTGATATTATTTTGGTATGTTTGTTTTAAACAAGCACAATATGGTCACAATACGCTGATTAACGATTGCTTCTCTGTGTGATTTCTTTATTTATCTTTTTTTAGGTTGGCTGGGCTATAGGTCCCAGCCACATCATTAAACACTTGAAAACAGTCCATCAGAACTCTATTTACCACTGTCCCACCGCGGCTCAGGTACACACAACCCTACCTTTCTTGGATTTATTGTTTTCAATTATGAGAGATCATGTCAAGAACACTTTTCAGTGCTGGGATTTTTATTTTTTATTGGAGTTGGAGTTATACAGATGCCGTTTATTGACTTGTGTCAACAGGGGTCGTTTTCAAAAACGAACACACGAAACGTATTTTTTTGTTTTTTTCAGAATAATGATGTAACACATTTTGCAGGGATGCGCAGATATATCGGTGTATCCCTATTTCCTAATACTTATCTGATTCTGAGTTTCATGACTTCAAGTCAACAATTAGACCTCATTGCGTGTTCTCGGCAGGTGGCAGTGGCGGAGAGTTTCCAGACAGAATATGAGCGTTTCGGTAGTCCAGAGAGCTACTTTAAATTGCTGCCGGCGCTGCTGAACCACAAGCGCAACAAGCTGGCCGCCTGTCTGGAGAGCGTGGGTCTACAGCCCACCCTGCCAGAGGGCGGATACTTCATGATAGCTGACATCTCCTCCATTTGTTCGTTTTTTATTTTTTATTATGATGTGCTAAGTTTAGCAAATGTTCAGCAAATATAAATTCTTACTTCTGTGATTAGTCAAATTGACATGGAAGTTATTGGAACATGATTGCCGTCTGCTTCTGTTTGTCTTTCCAGCTAAAGTTATACATGTAACCAATATAACTTTATGTAGCCTCTGTTTTTGAACAGCGTTTGACTCCGATGATTCAATCTCCCAGGATGAGCCCCTGGACTACAGATTTGTTAAGTGGCTGATCAAGAAAAAGGTAATGTATCAAAAGTGTTACAGGATGTATTTATAGTTCAGCAGCAACAAATCCTCAATTGTTGAACTCTTTTGGTTCAATACGATTTTCTGCGCTTTTGAGGTTCTCTTTCTCTTTGTCTCCCTCTCACTGCAGGGATTGGCCGCCATCCCTGTCTCTGCATTCTACAGCCCTGAGCATGGCAAGGAGGTTCAAAACTACGTACGATTTTGCTTTGCTAAGGTACTTATGCGGAAATGTATTGCAAAATGTTGCTTGTTCCCTCTTGCTTTCCGTCTTTTTCTCCATCAATTCTAATCTTTTTTTATTCTTCTTCTTTTGCTAAAGGAGGACTCAACGTTGACTGCTGCCGAAGAAATCTTGAAAAAGTGGGGCAGTGAAAAGTGAACTTTAAAAATATGAAGAATCCCAGAGCTTTTTATTGATTTTTAGCCACATGGTGTCTGATTCATCATCGCCTGGAATAATTTCTGGAATAACACAGGAAAATAACAGCTTTAGATATGACTGTAGCCGCTCATGCTCAAAGTCAAACTGGATATTACTCGTAGGAATATTACAGTGTGTATGACTCCTCAAGATTCAATTGTGCAATATTGGGTCTTGGAGCACTCCCCTAGAATGTTTTTTTATTTTTTTCTATGATGCAAGCACTTTGTTTTTACAGCTGTACTGTTAGAGAGATAGAAAGGAAAACAAAATCAAAGCCAATGTTCAATTCCTGATAACAAAGATGGTATTGATCTGGGCCATGCTTATACTTCACACTTGCTTACTGGTAAATTATGTACCTGTAAATTAATTAAGTTGTGAATTATTTCTGTTGAATGTGAAATATTAAACCCAAGCCAAACCTTTCAAAACGTATATTATTTGTGTCGGTGCCCCCCAAACAATAGTTTTTGTAAAATACATTAAATTAGTTTTAAAGGAGGAAAATAACTACTAATCTGTATTTGACCCCCATCTAATAATATCAACTCGTTAATATATCAAGTGTGTTTAGTTTTAGTAAACAATTTAATCATTACTAAACTATACCAAATATATGTAAGTAAGCCTACAAATCAACAGTCATAAATTATTTAGTAAGACCTAAGAAAAATATAAAACAGCAGTAAATAGGTTATTATTCTTGGCAACACCAACAAAAACGGCATTTAAAGTGCCCTATGTACACCCTGCCGAACCAAGACCGTAACTTAATATAAAGATAATATTTACTCAGACTAATTGGGAAAGCTTAAATGTAACTTGTCTACTTAAAGAGCAGTGTGCATCTTATTATTTTATTAATTAACATTGTGTGCTTATAGAAAGAACATATCAAGGATTTGTTTTAATAAAATCCGTTTTTCCATTGGCACTTCTTGCCGTACCGAACCGTACCGTGCCGCGCTGATTTGCGTTTTCACTACCAGTTTAAGCGCGCCGTGCCGTACCGTACCGCGCCCGAGATGGACCTTCTCCGAGGTCGGGCCAAAGTGAGGTTTAACAGAAGCGCATCCCAATTATGATAGTTTGACGATCTTCTCTTGCAAAACAAAATAGCTCTTTGAAATAGGACAGATTTCGTTCAGATTAGTCTTGGTGTAAAGACTGGACATTGGACAATATTTCACACTATTAGATCGCTGAAATTTATATTCAAGGCGTTTTTTTCTAACATCAAGGACATCGTGTGGCAATCAGGGGAATGTCTGTGAAACATTGTCCAATGTCAGATTTAACAGGACTAATCTGAAATAAATCGGCTCTCAGTGAGCTATTGAGATTAGGAAGCAAAAAAGGTTGAATGTTGAACGTCAAACTGAATTCATCATCGTGAATATCATTGTGTGTGTCGCCGTCCGTCTGAAACAACCCAAATATATTAAATGCGTCTTAAACGAATCAATCCGATTTTATATTAGGCTATAATATAAAACGAAATAGGCAACAACAAAAAAAGGGTGAGTGTTGTGTCATCGACACAAGACAAGCGCGTCATCAGTGAAAGACACACTTTCAAGTGGGAAGCCCGGTTAAATCCCAGCCGCGCCGTGCCGCGCCGTGCCGAGCCGGGGCAGTATAGTGTATAGCGGAAAAACGCCATAGAGAACTAAAGGGCCCCGGTGCGTTTCTGTTCTTCTTGGAGAGTATGCTATAAGTAAGTCAGTATTTCAAAATTGTAAACCAGAAATGTTCAAATCAAACAATAATCTCATAACCAAATCAATTATGTGATGGAAAAGGTAATCCAGTCTCTCCGAACTGAACTATATTTAATAGAGTCGATGATCTGATCAAATGTATTTCTGTAATACGGACATCTGTTTCAAAATAAAAGCACATCTGGGTAGGTCCCTTTGTGGACTTTTGTTTTGACACGAGGACTCATGACCTGGAAGGAAATGCATTTCACGTGTTGCAGCATGTAAACATGTCGGTCACGAGTACACCTAAAAGAGCCAAAATTGAAATTACACAGGTATTGTACTTTTGCTGTGTTATTGTAGTTTGGTTTTAATATCAGATAATTTTCTGTGGACAACTAATGCGACCCGTTATATTGTTATTTTACAGAAAAATGACAAGGTGGACTGGAGGAAAAAGAAAGCCGAACGTGAGTAATATACCACTGCACTGTTCATCAGTCCTCGTGTTAATGACACAAATCCGTCTTAATCCTGTTGACGTGTGCACGCGCAGATATGCTTCTATAACCACCTTTGTGTGAAATCGGAAGAGTACATTTTCTGAGCTCATTTTCTGAGCTCATTTTCTGATCCTTTATGGCACCATTTTCTTCACCATTTGTTTACCACAAATGCAACAACACAAAATAATAACATTCTCATCTCCTCAAATATGTTCAATACAATTCAAAGTGATTAAGAGTTTAACCAAAGACGGTCTACCGTTAGCTATTTTTGTTAACAGCGCCACCACGTGTCTTGAATGGGATGAAGCAGTATCAAATGTTTGACCACCCCCACCAATCAAAGTTTAACACCTAATGGTTTTGATAATTCCAGTTCAAGAGGCCAAGAAGCAAAGGAAAGAGGCCAAGCTCATAAAAAATTTAGAAAAACAGAAACAGTCAGAGTCCGAGGCAGCTGAGAAGGAGGAACCGCTGCAACAAAGCCAACCCAGTCGAGGTAACCCCTGTTGTTACTACAATTATTCTCAAAGCCTTTTGTCTGCCTATCTATTTAGACTTTTTTGATATTCTTTCTTTATTATATGAAAGGTTGGCCAACGATGATCTATGGTGGCTTTAATAATGTGAACCTGATGTATTTTAGGTCGCGCGTACACAGTGAGTGTCGCGCTTCCCGGCTCGGTCCTAGATAACGCCCAGTCCACAGAACTCCGCACATACCTGGCTGGACAGATAGCCAGGGCCTGTGTCGTGTTCTGTATCGACGAGATCATCATATTTGATGAGAATGGGGAGGATGTCAAGTAGGTCAAATGTTGCACAGTAACTTCCTCACAGTTTTATTTTAAGACAAAAATCTATTAAGTGCAAGAAAAATGATGTTGCTATTTTTCTAACAGAAGCGTAGAAGGAGATTACAGAGGGGTGGGGAAGAAGGGACATGCATGTATTCAGCTGGCAAGGATCCTTCAATACCTAGAATGCCCACAGTAAGTCATTATCGTTTGACAAACTATAATAAGCACCACTTTCCTTTGTAAACTATTTAAATGGTGAAAGCTCAACGCCTCGCTTCTCTCCAGGTATCTGCGGAAATGTTTCTTTCCGAAGCATCAAGATCTACAATACGCTGGTAAATTAGACATTTCAAAAACTGAATTTCCCATTATAATCTTTTGGGGGTTTAAATGTAGGCACATTACTTGGATGGTTTCCCAAAACAGACTTATTTTTTTTAACTGACGAGGATCTTTTTCCAATAGGTCTGCTCAACCCATTGGACATACCCCATCACATGAGGGTCGATGAGGAGTCTGAGTACCGGGAGGGTATCATCCTCGACAGGCCCACCAAACCAGGCAAAGGCTCTCTAGTCAACTGTGGCATGTGGAAGGTAAGCAGGCCTTTTTCATTCTTTAATATGATTTTTCGACGGCCATCAAACATGATCTTCCGTCTTTTTATAAGTAAATATGAAACCTAACCATCATATTCTACCCATGTTTCATACAGGAGGTGCAAATCGACAAAAAGCTGCAAACGGGGCTCAGAGTTACAGTACGCCTCAATAAGACGCAGAAACAAGGTATAGAATTCTATCATAGTTTTTGCAATGTTTTGAATAAAATAAATTATAATGATTCATGGTTATGATTTTCGTGTGTGTGTGTCCTCAGACAAAAGGCTAATTAAGGGTGTGGTGGTACCCCCTCACGTGCCCCGGACAGAAGGAGGTTTCTACTGGGGCTACAGTGTCCGTCTGGCATCCTGTCTGAGTAGGGCGACTGCAGAGTAATGCTTGAGTATTAGTCACCATGTTCTAGTTTGGTAGTGGGTAAAATGCTAATCTGTTTGTGTTGACGCAGGCGACGTGTTCACACAAGGTCCACATAAAGAAGGCTATGATGTCACGATCGGCACCTCAGAAAAAGGACACAACATTGACGAAAGTGCACTGCCAGCGTTTAAGTAAGTGTATCACAATTTTTTTTTTAACGAAGACAGAAATGTGAAACTTTTATGACATTGGACTATGTGGTGTCATAAACAACCACTTTGATTTTCTTTCTTCAGGCATCTCTTGGTTATCTTCGGCGGCCTCCAGGGTCTGGAAGCCAGTGTGGACGGAGACCAAAACCTGGACGTAACGGACCCTAGTGTTTTGTTTGACCTTTACCTCAACACATGCCCATCTCAAGGTAGCAGGACCATTCGCACCGAGGTGAGCAGGAACGAGACTCCATACCGATAATGGTTTTGATCCTTTCTGTGTGTTTCCTGTTTCTTTTGAAACGGGGCCTGAAACTCAAAGCATTTCAACATTTTATATCATCATCCATCCATCCATAGTATAACAATAAAATAACAAGGTGTTTGGTTATTCATATCTGGATTCTTATCAATATCTGGATAACACGGGAGCTGAAAACACTGCACTCTACTTACCTGATTTTGCCAGACAATGGCACTGTATTTATTTTCCTTCTGATTGTTTTCCCTAAAGGAGGCGATCTTAATTTCCATGGCAGGACTCAGGCCGAAGATCCTATCGGCGTTCTCAAGAGGCTCTGTGTAGAGCCAACACAGCAGGGGTCATCTGTAACCATAGCAATATGTGGGACTTAGTCTTATTTTTTACATTTAACTTTTATATCTAAGTATATTTTCTGCTGTGGCTTTCGCTGAAATCCGTTTTGCCCCCTGATTGCAATGATATATTGAGTTGTGTGAAATTCCTGTTGGTGTAAGCGATTCTATACAATGTCCTATATTATTGTTATAGAAAACGTATCTAGGCATACAATGCCATTTCTGTAATTAACAAAAAGAACATGGACCGAAAATAAAAACTTTAAAATGCACTTGCCTGTTTTAATTGAGATATAGTTCTCTCTCTCTCTCTCTCTCTCTCTCTCTCTCTCTCTCTCTCTCTCTCTCTCTCTCTCTCTCTCTCTCTCTCTCTCTCTCTCTCTCTCTCTCTCTCTCTCTCTCTCTCTCTCTCTCCTTTCCCCCCCCCTCCCATTTAGATGTAAATAGCAGAAATCCATCTTGCACAATATTTATTTTAGAGATATAAGGCATCTTTCAAGTACAATACATTACCACTACAATCTCCAACATATGGACTAACCTCTCCATTTTTATCATGTGAATGTATGCCCTTAACAAAGACCTTTCAATGTCAAAATCTGCACCATTTTTGCTTTTGGAGTCTTGTTCAACCAACTCCTATATGAGGCTTGTCTGATTTCAGTCGCATAAAGTAACCACAGTAGAGATGGCCTAATGTTAGTATTGTTACATTCAAAGTGTTCTGTATCTATAAGCCTATTGGATTAAAGCCAGTGAGGAAAAGCTACAATTTATATTATGTTGCATGTTTTTTTTAGCATGCAACAGAAATGGTAAAATTTTACAAATCAAGGCTTTTAAAATCGGTATTTGAAGACCATGCTATACTGTTAATATAATATGTAGCCTGCAGCGGATCCAGCCCAAGTGTCCATCCTAACAAAATTGGGTTGTATACTGTATGTTTGTTTTGTAGAGTTTGTACAAATACATAAATACCTTTGTGAGAGAAAGTTATCCTACATGGATTAAAAAAGTACCCCCAATCCAAAATTTACAGATTTGTTGTATCACATTTTAAATACAAATACTAAAAGACTATTTTTGACCAAATTAAACAATGTATCAATGTGGATGTATTTTTAGTGGTTTCTTGTTGATGGTGTCTTGTAATCGTGTTTTCTGATTCGATTTACATTCAACTTAACTTGATTGCGATCATTGTATACATCTTGTACAAGCTGTGTACAGGTTGTACAGTAGTGGTACAATGTAGTATCCAGTAGTACTGGATAACAACCAGAATATAGTGTGTATACTGCAGGATAGGCCATGTCAGTTAAGCCAATCCCATTATATAAGGGGTACGCATAAGGAAAACATGACTTATGCTATACCGCTTGTACAATAAGATACTGGGATGTCAAGTCACAAAAATAAACATTAAAAAAATATATATTGTGTTACTATGTACAAAACACAAATGGCTGTCACATTTTACAGACCCTGAATTTCTACATAATTTCAACAGTAAACATTGCTTGAACATTTCCATGATAATTTGTAGCAACAGGAATCAGTGTTTATAAACAAAACCAAAAAACATCATCATATATCTCTATGAAGAGGTCACACATATAGAAAGGTCATGAAAATCAGTCAGCGTGACCAATGGTGAAATGTCAGGGAATAAATGTATAAATAAGCAACACTGTGCAGTCCCAAGTAATACGAATAAGTCATCTTTTTCTTGTATACGTCGACTTCACCATTTTGGATGTGTGAAGGTGATGTTGTATTGCTTTGCCCAGCGTGCAAACACCTGTTTCTCTGTGATAAAGCGATGGTGATTGCCTCTGCGGCCCCGTTCGTTCTGTAAGTATGTCACACATTCATCCGGCCCCCGTGGCTTGTAGTAGTGGTAGGGCATCTTCTTGGCCCCAAATTTCTTTCTGAAAGGACAAAACGTGTACCTCATATGATTGGTTAAACTGTTGGCCTATTTATGGATGAGTCACAGGTTCTGGGGCCCCTTGTTTATATGATACATGGATCACATAGCTAATCTATGCGAGTTAGAATAAACGACATGCCTAACATTTCAGTCTCTCGGCTCTGCTTGTGTAACCAGTGGGGCCTGGATGTTAGGGGTATGGCAGGTATGACTTTGCTACCTGGCTTTCTCTAATAATAGTTGAAGCTCAACAGGCAAAGGATAGCCTGGGGTCCTTTTCAGCTGGCAAATGTTTGATGATTTGTATGAATGGTGAATGAGCTCGTCAAGGTGAGTAATTGTAATGCTTGCTTGTTTGTACATGGCAATCAAGGCTGTTAAATATTCTTAAAGGATTTGGCTGGTTTGTTAAGATCCCATGTTAATTGTCTATGTCGAGATAAATAAAGTAAATCATCCGCGATTTTTGTTTAACTCATCTTTCTCTTCAAAATTTAGCAGTTGGCCATCAATTGACATCCATTATAGCCCAAACAAGCATTTAGAAGCTCCCATAGCGGTATCTTTGTTTTGCCCAACCCAGGTAAGTGCAAACAAACTGCCCTGGCTAGATAGCTTTCTCCAATAGTGCCTGCCTAGTAGCTGCGTAATAGGCAGTGTGATATTTCAGAATTCTGAGTGCAGAGCAACATTACAATAATTTGCGAGGGTAAGTGTAGAAGGGTGTGTCTTTTTTACAGATTTGTTGATTGATTTATGATTATTGTGCTGTACCTGGTCTCTTGCATGAGACCACTGTGTTTCCACTTATTGGTCAAACAACACATTTCTTAGCAACTGAATTTGAATAGAAATCTGCATTATTTGCCATCATTTGGAAGTGAAGGATAAATGTGAATATATGTTAGTTTTACTCACCCACAATGACTGGGCGGCACCATTCCATAGACTTTGATGTTATCACAATTCTCAATGGCTAAGACCATGGTGAACCAGCCTGTGCTCAGCCACGACTGAGACTTTTGCCTGGTAGACAAAATTGTTTGCATAGACAAAATAAACATCATTTTTATTTACATATTTTAAAGAATCTGCATAAATGATTCATAAATGATACACTATAATAATAATAACATTTATTATAATATTTTGAACATGCAATACATATATATATATTATGTAACAATAATTTATAACAACAATATATATATATATAAATTGCTATTATAAATTATATATATATGTTGTTATTATAAATTATAAATTATATATATATAGTTGCTATAAATTCTTATTCTTATTATAATAAAAGTTATTTATTCTTGAGGATTGTATTCATTGGATTGGTGAGATTTAGAAGTCTCAAACGGAGGAATGTTGAGGATTGTATTAATTGTTAAAGTTAGATATGGTTTTGCCTCATGCTGTTTTCCCCTCCCTGCCAGAGCCCTGTCTCTGGCCCCCACTGTTAGTTGACGACACCTTTTCCCTTTCCCTGCCCCCCTTTCAGATCCCTTTCTCTGAACCCCAGTTTGAGTTGATCAAACAAATTATGTATATTTTTCTTCATCCTGTTCTCATCCTTCTCCCTGCCAGACGTCTGTCTCTAACCCCCTTTTGTTCTTAAAGCAATTGATCAATGGAGCAACCGAGGGTTTGGTATTAGCATCAAATGGCCCTTATTTTGTCTTACAGACCAAAAACCGATCCCTGTCTCTGACCCCCACTTTTAGTTGATTTACTGGTCTTTACCTTCATTCTGTTATTAATCCCCCGTCATGCCGAACATCGGTCACCATCCCTCCACTACACTTGAGGATTTGATCAAACAAATGATGTGTATTCACCTTCATCCTGTTCTCATCCTCTTCCCTGCCAGATGTCTGTCTCCAACCCCAAATGGCCCCTCCCTTGTCTCACAGCCCAACAACAGATCCCCCTCAGACCAACAGGTCGGGGGCCCATCACACCCCGCCAAGTCTTTAGCCTAGAGAGAGTGTAGGTGGTTTGTGATTGGCTTGTTTGAATAACAGTAACCCAATAGCAATCTGTGGGTTGCACCTTTTTGTATGATAACAGGTAATGATTGGAGGTAACTGAGAGCCCCACCCTTGTC
The DNA here is from genome assembly GCA_026745465.1 of Lota lota. Lineage (NCBI taxonomy): Eukaryota > Metazoa > Chordata > Actinopteri > Gadiformes > Lotidae > Lota > Lota lota. Next base: position 4,268,329 of record JACYXH010000522.1, read on the forward strand.
ATGTGCTTTAAGATACTGTGTTGTGTGGTGAATAAAACAACTTTAATGAAGTATGCAAGAAGAATAATTTGAGAGCACGCAGGATTTTACATGCAGAATCAAGCAGCGATAATTGTGACCATGGAAGGACTCTGGTAGTTGTTTTGGGTATCTTGCGTGAGCCCACGAATAAAGTATTGAACGTGAAGTATTGACTCTGCGGTCTTTTTGGTGAAGAATCGGACTGGAAACTTGTGCCCTGGATTTGATCTAAACTTCTTCATTATATATAATATACTTATACTTATAATATAATATTTATAGAAAATACCCACCTATCACGTCCGGTCTCCTTTTGGAACAGGTTATCGAACTTGCGCATCTTGCCAGGTGTGATGGTGAAGAAGGACAGGTTGCCGTAGGTCATGCTCACTCTCTGGATGAGCCGGTACAGGGTCCCCTTGGCATCCTTCCCGATCTTGGTGGGGGGCCCCCAGAACACGACGACGGGCTCGCCGCCGGTGCGGTTAAGGAACTCTCCAGGCCGGCGGGCCACCCTGAAGACACTGGAGTGCGCCACCACACGCAGGGTGGTGCGGTTGCCCACGTCGGCCTGGAAGCCCAGGGTGGGCGCGTCGTTCATGCGGATAACGCAGTCGCTGCCGTCGATCTCCTGGCCGGCGAGCGTGCCCAGGACGTGACTGGAGCTGGTCACCAGCGCACAGCTCCGGCAGTGGAGGGTCATGCTCTGGAGAGGGAAGCGTTATAGATCTTTGGACTTATATTAAATAAGATCAGATGTACTTTATTCATCCCAGCTGGGCACAACGGTCACAGCAGTAAGTATTGGACAGTCATAGGAATGAAAAATATATACACAATTTCTTTTTTATAAATATGTGAAATATATGAAATATATATACACAATATGAGTAATAGAAATGTAATGAATAAAATAAAAGTTGTTTTATGTTTATCTAAGGGGCAGGATAGTGTAGTGGCTAAGGTGTTCGACTTGCAACTGAAAGGTAGTAACCAACCTGTCAGTTGCATACCTGCTGAGGATTCCTTGAGCAAGGTGCCTATACCTCTACCTCCTCCTAAATGACATGTATCTCAATTCACTGCAATTCACTGTTGCATTGAATGAAATTGTCGGTTAAATGACAAAATAAATATATAGGCCTACATATGATCCCCAAATAGCAGAGTTTATGGGAAAGAACCGTGAATGCATGATGAATGAATACTTCAGCACAATATAGGCCTACCTTGTTTCCATTGACGGGCACATAGCCCTCTTTTCCAGCCCATTTCTTGAGATCGGTGGTCTTCACTATGCGGTGGCGGCCGGCCACGTGGAGGGAGCCGTAGATGATGTCGTTTGAACTGTTGGAGCTGTAGAGTATGAGGAGCGTTGTGAGGAGAAAGATGGCTCCGAAGATCACCATCTTATGATTCTGTTGCCCCTGTTATTGGGTAGGCAAACAACAAAATCAAATAAACTAGTTTGGTGTTTCAAATGCCCTACATCAGTGATACACAGCCATGGGAATTAAGGAGCAGGTTCTCGCTGCTACTGGTAAAGAGTTAAGGTTTTCTGTGACCTAAATAAAAAAAGTGAAAAGGAATGTTAACAATTATTCCTAGGGCACTTTACTTGCCATTTTCTGCCCTCTCGTGCTGCATCATGCATGTCTGCCTCTTACCTTTTCTATAAGCCGGGGACCCATCCTTCCTGATCCAGATGAGCAGAGGGAGGTCGGCTCTGAGTGTTTCTCATCATAACTAAAAAAAGAAAAAAGAACCAAAATAAACAGTAAAGATACGATTCTTAAGAAGTATGGTCAACTGCATGTCTTGTAGGCTTAGACAGGTGTCATCTATGATAAGGAATTGATTTGGTAGGCTACCCATCAATAAGCAGTCTCATGCTGCCGTTGAAGAGACAGGGAAAGAGATGGAGTCCGATGTGATGGTGGTCATGGCAGGGCCCAGTGCAGAGACTATGGCAGGTTCAACCATGTAGCTATGCATCATATACAGTTAAAAGAGTTATTATATGCAAATAAGTGCTTTCACCTGTGCAGGCATTACAACGAATAGGTGCAAGCAGTAACTCTATGCTTAAATGAATACAGTTAAATATGTATTAATAAACTGTAGGGTGTTTGTTTCAAAGTCCTGGGACGTTTTTTGGTCCCAGTCTGACCCTGTTCCTAATGTTATTGGCCTACATTGGGAAATACATAAACGGACATCGCCAGACTAATTAGCAAATGTGTTTTAGTGTTACCTTTAAGTTCATTTTCTTATTCAAAGAGGCGTTATCAACAGGTGCCGAACAAAATGAGTGGTCCTCACTGCAGAGCCAAATGGGTGGAGCTTGACCAAGTCCAGCTCCACCTCTCTGGACCTAGTACAGCTGATTGGTTTTTTGCTGGCCAAATCAACTGAGTTATGGTTAGGGATATGGTAAGGTTTGGGGGTTACGTTTAGGGTTATGGTTAAGTTATGGTTAGGTTTAGGTGTTAGGGTTATGGTAAGGTTTAGGGGTTACCTTTAGGGTTTTGGTTAAGTTATGGTTAGGTTTATGGGTTATGGTTAAGTTATGGTTAGGTTTAGGGGTTAAGGCTATGGCTAGGGTCATGGTTAGGGTGAAGGTTATGTAGAACAAATCAGGTGTCCGGTACCCATCAGACAGTGAGACTCACACGTGCGTTTTTTGTTTGTTTTCATTTTCATTTTTCATTGTTCCTACTTCTGTCACGCCAGGGTCATTTCTGTCATGCCAGAGGTGTGACACACTGGGGGATTCTCCAGGGCTGCAGCTAGATGCTACTTGAACTTGTGCTAACGTTGTATGAGTGAGTTGGGGAGGGGCTGGACCCGAGCCGGGATGCGGATGGACCTCGAGGTGGAGCAGCTCCACCCATTGACTCTGCAGTGAGCAGCCTCTCGACCAAAATGCCACTGGGCGCATTTCGATAGACCTACAACCAATCAGCGCAGCGAAACGTGTAACATATCAGTGGCAGACATCTTGGTTGTTTATGCTTCAACGGCACTCCCATAGGGTACTCCTCTGTGGTCATTTTATTAAGACTTCCGCATATTAGATAAACAGTTGTGATCGGCCGACCCGAGCCAGGTGTGCTGGAAATCTGTCTGAACAGGAGGGGCCCCGGACGGCACCTGATGCGCCGGATGGTTTGTTACACAGAACCATCGGAGACATCCTTGGAAACTGTTTGGCTAGAGTAATTGTTGGCAGGCGATTGGATTATCCATTTGTCTATCACTGTCAATCACGCATCAAGTAGATCACGTAGTTCCTCATTGGACGCTGATCGGTACGAATACAAACACATAATTGAAGCCTGGCAAGATAGATTCTCGCAAGATCGTAATCTCGTGAATCCATCTGCCTCGCGAGGTTAAGCCATACTCATATGCCAGAACAAATAAAACATGAGCTCGCAGATTCCAGGTTAGGAAACACAAGTGTCACAGACAAGTTGACCTATTGTTCCCCTGCCTTTCAATACAGCAAAATGCTAGTGTTTTCTCAAACAGGCTGTAAATTAAAAAAGAAAACGTTGAGGGATGATGATTGTGGAATAATTGTGTTGTGTGAATAATATTGTCTAGGCCTAAAAAGCAATCAATAAGTTAAAGTAGTAATTGGTATAAAGGTACACCTATAGGCTATGGTTGTTGGTAAATAACGGTGTCAGGATGATCATATTAACTGGCAACCTATCCCAAAAACGGCATTTGCGCAAACATTCCTGCCAAACATATTGCGGCGTGCGCACTTTATGCGCTCGTCTTGTCCCTACCAGAGCGGACACCAAAATACGCCCTCGATACGTAGGCTAATATGTCAAATGTAACCGAGTCTTCATATATTCCATGCAATAACATACGTTTGAATTGCTTTTGCATTGGCTTGGTAGATTGCATGTTTTCAATAAATATATGCACGCACACGGAGCCGTTATACACTGTAGGCCTATTCATGCTCTGCTGTTTACATAGGCCCACCTTTAAATAGTCGATCAAATATAGAATCCCTTCATGACAGCGTTGGTTACGAACATGATTCGTTAAAAAAAAGAGTAGTAATTAGGCCTACTGCGAACAACTTACCCTGTCAAGGTTTCATGGGTACATGATCTTTGGATTATTCACATCTGTTCCGTCTCATCCCCCATTTTCCACACCGCAGGGGACTTCTGACGTCATCAACCCTTTCGTCACTGCAGTCTATGGTCCAAGTGGATGACAAATGTTGGATCATGTTTTATTACAATTATTATAACTTAGTAAATAGTATAGCAAGTGTTTCACGTAGATATGTTCCAGTTTAGACGTGTTAAAATAATAAATAGGCATGAAATTAATTTCAACTACGTCATTGGCATATCATAAGCATTTTTTCATATATGGTACAGCCTATCTTTTATTTAACGATAGCCTACTGTCAATATGATCATCGAGAACAAAAAAGGCATAATTAATTCAGTATTAACATTTTATTTGATTCAGCATAATACATTACAGTGTATCTCAATTCATACTTCCAAGTATAATCTTGTATGTAATGTTAAAACATCAATTATATATATAATCAGAACATATATAATGTTCTGATTAAGAACATTTCTTGTTTAAACCAAGTTAATGGAACATTTAGTAAATTATGATAATGCTGGCTATATTGTTATAACCTGCATTATGATTGATGAATTCTAACAGTTTCATAGAAGGCACCAAGGAATCATCTCCTGAAGTAAAACAGAAGATAAATTACAAAACAGTTGAAAAAAGTATCACAAGCTAGGAAACCTGTACTATATTGTGTTCTACCATGGATGGCTCCAGTAGTACATAGTGCCCAGCTGCATGATTTCAAAATAATTTATTTTTAAATATTTTTTTACAACTGAACATGGATGGTAGTTGTCATATGTCATATAAGTGGCAGTGCAATACAAGTACAAACAGGCTAAAACACTGGACATGTAAGAATGTGCCTCTTGGTGATGTCCAGCACATCACAAGTGTTGTGTAGTATCTGAGGGTAAATTCTGAGAGTAATATTGCCACAGTATGTACAGCACAGTTTTTTCTTTGGAGTAGGACTTCAACATCAACTACAAAATGTTCATAAACCTTTTCCAATGTTCCTCATGTCCTATTGTGAGAATCAGTAAATTCCAGAATCCAGAATATAATACAATGGCTTTGCGGGAGCTAAAGGAGAAAGGCATTATGGGTAACATAGGGAAATACACTGTAGCAGATCAGAAAGAAGCCTGACAGGATAAAAGGAAGTGACACATTGCAAATAACATCAAAAGTAAACTATTACACATACCTGTGTAATTCGGCTGGGAGTCAAACTCACTGAAATTAATTGTGCATTCATGTTTTATAACAATATCAAAGTTCTCCATTAAGCCTGTTTACCTAATTACGCTTATGCAAATAATGACAAACAGGGTGTGTAGACAATAGAAACAACATGGCCCAGACTCTGAAGTCCAATAATGGTTAACTGAAGTGGACCTGTTCTGTTCCTGGTCAGTCCTTAGCTAGGCTCCAAGAAGGATGCTTGAAGGTGATCCTGTGGCGCATGGCCCATTGGGCATAGATGGCCTTCTCGGTGATGAAGCGATGACCCCCATGGCGTACATGCTCGTGGTATCTGTACGTCCTGCATTCACCCACGTGGCGGCGCTCGAAGTAGTGGTAGGGAACAACACTGTTACTGGCGCGACTGTCGGAAGGGAGAGGTTTAATTTCCAGTCATGATTTACATTGCAAGGTTTACATACATATCATTAATAAATGTTCACAATGTTCGAACCGAGAACCTTTCGGCTGGGAGTCAAACCCCCTGCCCATACTGTCCCCAGCTACATATGATGTTGTTTAACAGTATAGGATTTCTTCTTTGAGATTACATGACATGACAGAGTAAAAGGTTCAGGACATGAGTTTGAAATGTTTCTGACCTGCAGTAATTTTTGTCAACCATCCCATAGACATGGATGCTCTCGCACATGTCCATGGCCAGGATCATAGTGAAGAACCCAGTGCTGAGAAACGACCCAGTCTTCATTCTGCATGAGACAAAATAAAACCAAAAGGCCGTCTCCTGAAACACTATTTAGGAGTCAAAATGTTGGTGAGCATTTTATCCAAAGTGTCTTACAATACTGTGAGTGCAGACATTCCTGGGGCGGCACCAGTGGGAACCAACCCTTAACCCTGGCAGAATTAATTACACGCTAGACAGGGCCACGATAACTATCAAGATAAATATTCTCTCTTGCTATACCTATTTTTCCCTGTTTTGTTTTCAAACACTTGGTCGCAATACTGAATCCTCTCTTTGGTTACGGCGTAGATTCCTATGCCTGTGTACTCCCGGGCAATCTTCAGCAGAATGTTGAAGACGCGCCCCTTGCCGTCTTGCCTCATGTGACGCTCAGGACCCCAGAACACGTAAGTGGTGCCTAAGGAGCTTCTGAGGAGGTAGTTCTGGTCTCTCAGCAGGAGGGGAACGCTTGTGTGCGACACCACCCGCACGGTTGTGCGATTTCCCACATCCTTCTCATACCCCCGCGTGGGGGCCATGTTCATGCGGAACACGCACGCGGTGCTGTCGATCTCCCCTCCGATGCCCGCCCCCAGCATCTGACCCGAGCTGGACACCAGGGCACACGCGCTGCAGCGCATCTCCAAAAACTAGAGAGAGACAGAGAGAGAGACAGAGAGAAAGAGAGAGCAATGGTGTAGTCTCCTTTATTGCAGTGGGTATACTGTGATGACCCGTAAATCACATTAAGGTATGCAAAAACCTACACTATTGATCTAAATACAAATATAAATAAAATAAAATAAGAAATCTTTTAAAAAAATGTACAGTGAACTGCTGACAAATAATCTAATGCAAAAATATAAACTATGCAAAAATTGCCACAAATTGACACCCATGTGTGTACTTTGAAATCTAGGCTGTTTTGCAAGACTAGTGACTGTGACTGAAGGTCAATGGTCTGAAATCATTGCCTTAGAACGGTGCATGTGGCTCATGACCTTGTTTGTAGACGGACGCTTGTACCCACAATTATATGATATGTAGCCTAGGCCCTACACCAGGGGTGCCCAACCTCTTTGAACCAAGATTTACTTTTACAGTTGTCAGTTTGCCGAGATATACCAGTCCAAATAGGGAGCCGTATTACTGATTGCCTACATACGTTGCCAGATTGACAACTTTACTGCTAGCCTTTTCTTCTGCTCCGCTGGCATTCACCGTCTAGCTATGCCGCTCGCTCGCTCAACCACACACTCCCTACGCACACACATTACGCACTGTCCTAATCACTGCTGCATGTTCTCAACAATGGTTCGGTTACAGTCAAATCTCTCGACCCGGTATTTGAAGGAAAAAAGGTGTTATTATTATTGTTAGAAGCATTGAAATTCATGTTCTGTGTATAACTAAAGCAGAATAGGTATGTAATTAACTTTAAATCCACACACTGTACAAGAGGCTTGCACTTTACTATGATATATGATATTACTATGATATTTTCTAGAGACTACATCTCACCTGATTCCTCCCGTCAGGGTTGATTTTGACGTACCCTCTGAGGCCAATGTTTGGCAGAAAGGACGGGACATCGGATTTGAGCACATGTCCACCCCAAAATAACAGAAACAGGCTTATGCTGACCACACAAATCCAGCAGGTCTTCTAAGGAATACAATAATAAACAGTTCGATTTGGAAGTAACGGACGGTTTTTAATTAGTCATTACTCCGACATATCATCTGATGAAAATGACTCCGTTAGTATATTCTTACCAGATATTTCATATCATATAGCCTTGTCTTATAACTGTTATGGTTACACGATCATAGCAGACCACTGATCAATTGAGTCTCCCAACCATCATGAAGTATTTGCGAAATTAATCCATGTTCACCTTTCATAGAACAGTTTCTTAGACAGTGAAATGTAATTATTGTAATACTTATCATATGAATAATTGCTCGCATTCACTTCATTCAAAACCTATCGTACATTGCTGACAGTCGTCCACAACTATCTCCGTCGGGAAACATTTTAACTCTATGGTTCCTAACGGTAATAAATAATATTTTTTGTATACCTTAAATCAATTACATTAAGGATAAAGACTATAACGCAAATGGCACATATAATTAATTAGTTATCGTTATTTGCAAGAAAAAAAATGTACGAGGACGTTCGGAAGCTCTTTCACTCATTATTAGGGGATGGGAGGGATTTTGTGCTTTGCTGTCTTTTTTCGATTTCTGATTGGAGTTTCGCTTTACTTTCTACTCCCATCTTGAATATTATTGGACAAAAAAATATTCAGTCCTTCTTTTCTATGTGTTCAGTTGGTCAGTTCAGGGTTTTCCCCGGAACGACCGCCCTTTGACAAAATACTAGTGTGTGAAATGCGGTCCCTGTGATAGCAGAGTGCCCTTCTCGTTGCTCTGGATGCGAAGGTATGAAAATGGTTTGCGCTTTCTTTAAAAGAGCTACACACTTTGTGTATTATGCGAGTTATAGTTTCGTAGTTTTATGAAGTCAATTGAAAGGTTACGTGTCAATGTCCCATTGACCTCATTTATTTGGTTTAGAAAACTAGACTAGGATGTGATTTTGACAGATCATACAGAGCTAGCCAGTTTTGTAGCCGGCCAAGTGATCTGTGAATTAAAGTACTGACTTGATTGTTGATTGTTGAAAGTTATAGAATTTTATTAGCAAAACACTGAGGAATCTGGTCCTTATAATTTTGGATATTCAACACATTACCAATATTATAGCAATTTTCCCGTATGGCCTCAGATGCCATACCAGATAAGGTAATGTGAAATAGCTACCTTTTTATCTTGGTTTCAACTGTATTCATTATATAGATTCTGTGGAACTACAGTCTTTATAATATATAGCCTATAATATGTATACTGTGATTTAACCAGTTATTTGGAATTATGTGTTAAATCTTCTTAAATTGTTGGCCTATTGTTTACCTGTGCTGCAGGGGCAGGTGAATGCAGACTTGTTCTACAAAAGCAGACCAGATTGAGTTGATAGACAGAGTTAATGCTCTAGTTATAATTTTGATAATGAACGGTTAGTTAAGCTTTAGTAAACACATTGCATTTGTAGACTCTGGTGGTTTTCATGAAGCCGACACATTTTTCAGAAGTCAGAGAGCGAAATATCACAACCATGTGGCATTACCTTATGCAAAGTGTCTATCTAATGCATTGCCTCTTGTTTCAGTGGTCGAGCAGCATGGCGCACCATTTCAGGAAATAAACCCACAAGCCCTGTGAGATTTTTGGTACAAATAGGCTTCCACACTCAACAAAGTTACAGTCTTGAGGAACTGGACAAGTTCAGTTCAGAATTGGATGTTGAACAGTATCTGCCAAAATAAGACCAAGGTAGCAGAGGACACCCACTTTTTAAGGTGAATGCCAAGGAGGTTTGAAAGGAGGAGTGGCCTGCGGGCAGTTTCCTTACTGATATGTCACTCAAACGAGCCGACGGGATGTCCATTGCCCAGGCGCTGGCCATGACTGTAGCAGAGATTCCTGTCTTCCTTTACTCCACGTTTGGACAGGTAAACTAAACACATGAACCTATGTCTTATCTCTGAAGCTTAAGCACCACCATTTTCAATTCAACATTCAAATATAAATGACATATTCGGTTTTTCACCAGATTCAAATATTGAAAGGGCTATTTATGAAATGATAAATCTAGGCTTAAACGTCTCAAAGTTTCATGTTTTAAAATCATAAAATCAAAACCAGCAAGTTAATTGTTATCGCCTTGTGGTTCTTTCTCTGTATTTCAGTCCATATTCTCCCAATTAAAGCTTAGTCCCAACCTGAAGAAGGTGCTGTTTGCCACAGCCCTGGGCAGCGTGGCACTAGCACTCACTGCCCACCAGATGAAAAGGAGGGGGAGGAAGAGGAAGCAGGTCACGCAGAGCAAGGACGTGCAGAAGAATGCTGGGATGCTTGAGATGCCGATGAGGACCGGCAGACCTTCGTCGCTTAAGAGAGGTGGGCGTATCAATCAAAATAGGATTTAGTTAGGGGCTGGATAGTGTAGTGGCTAAGGGTGTTTGTTTGACCTCCAGCCCAAAGTCTTTGGTTTCGAACCAAAAAGACCACAGTCTACCTGTAGGCATCCTTGAGGAAAATGTATATTTAAAAGGTGCTGTAGGTAAGATTCGAAAGTTGTAAAGAGCAGCTAATTAAAGAAGAGTCGCTCATTACAATTCTCTCTTTTGAGAGTTGTAGCCAGAGAGAGCGTAAGAGAGAAAGATTTTGCAACGATACAAACAATTATGTCCCCTTCCTCTCTGCTCTCTCCCTCCCTACGTTTTTCCGCCATTAAGACCGCCATAGCCGGTATCAAATCTAACTTGGCTCATACGGAGGCCGGTGCAGTCAACTCAAAACTCTATTCTGAAATTCAAATTCGAATTCACACAACTTAAATTCACTTGTGTGGCTTTGCATCTGCTACATGAAACACATGGTAATAGGTTTGTTATTCTAACTGTATTTATATATACAGTTCTTAATAGCTAATAATTATGTTATTATTTTGGTGTAAGGTCAGTTTCCTGGTCGTCAAATCATGAGTCCGAGCACGCGCAGTAATGACACCATGAGTGGAATCTCCTCTCTGGCACCCAGCAAACACTCAAGCTCCTCCCACAGCCTGGCGTCGGTATGTAGTCTGAACATGCATTCTTTGATTTATTCAAGATCTTCCATTATATTGGTTGCCTTCCCTTTGCAACCAACTGTGATGTTAGCCAATGACAGTTTTGTGTGTGTGCGCGCGTGTGTCTGTCTTTGTTGTGCAGATGCGGGCCCCACTCTCGCCAAACCATTCAGTTAATCCGTCCACGCCTTGGGAGGCGGAGCCCGTAGCGGAGGAGCCCGGTTCAGCGGAGGATGCGAACGCGGAGAACCTATACATTATGGGTACGGAACTCCTGATAATTACATATATATATATATATATATATATATGTATGTATGTGTGTGTGTGTGTGTGTGTGTGTGTGTGTGTGTGTGTGTGTGTGTGTGTGTGTGTGTGTGTGTGTGTGTGTGTGTGTGTGTGTGTGTGTGTGTGTGTCAAATTCATGCTGAAACATCTATGTGCGTTGTCAATTGAGCGTGTTTAATTATTAAACAGATTAATTAATCCTGCTCCCAATAGCCTACCATAAATCATGTCACTCAACCTTAAACACAACCTAACGGTGTAACGGTGTAACCACCGTGATTTTAGTTTGAGGTTCTCCAACTAATTGATTGGTTAAACTGAGGCTAGAGCCGTCTAAGATCGACCCTTGTGTAAGGAAAATAAATGTAGCTTTTTCGCAAAACTGTAATACCTACTCACACCTTACACAATATAGGCCAGTACAGGCCACCATAGAAAAGGAGGAGTGCGGGGGGATATTCAGTTGGTTGCAATCTGTAACCTCACCACAAGTTGCTACTTAATTCTACACACTGGACCTTTAATTATTCAGTTTTATAATTAACCACGCTCCACGCACCACAGACAATGCACACAGCTATTTCCGCAGGTGTGTGAATTTCGCCTCATAGTTGATGATATCGTTTTGAAATGTAAGTGAACCCCTGTTTCAACTCAAATTCGAACACTATGAAATAAAAAAATATATGTTTTGTGCTTAGAGTTCTAGGAAAGAGTGGAGACGTGTTATCCCTGTGGTTACGACCCAAAGCAACTTTGTGATACTTTTTAAAGCTAATCGTCGTTGTGTATGAGCGTTATAATGAGTGATGTTGAATATGTAATGTGTTATGGCTCGGCCCCACCAAAAGCGTGGCCGCGAGTGTAGCACTCGTCTCCCATTCACTTTGTATTGGACACGCCTGCTCGCGTGGGTGGAAGGGATTGTGCGAAGGCTAGCGTGCGGGTGGGTGACCGCGGCATGTGTAAAGGGGAGGAGCCAAAGTTGAACTTCAGTTAATGTTATGCAAATGAGTGCGTCTGGAACCGAGCGTTCGGCCATGCGATTGGACAATCAACATTCAGTGAGTTTCTCCCTTCATTCAACGGTAGAATCACGAAAATGGAGAAGAAAATCATAGTCGCAGTTTGTGCTTTTCGGGTTTTATATGACCCGGCTCTACCTATCTATCTACATACAGAGATACAGACAGGAGAAATGCTGCATACGGGCTCGCAGCACATGCAACGCAGCAACTAGGAGTAAATCATCCATGTCTAAAACAATCAGTATAAAACTCAAACCTTAGAGACTTACAAACTTTGCCTCCAAAATCATATTCCAGCGGGAACACATGTCATTTGTTAAAGGATGCTTTTACGCGAAGACAGTGTCCGATTTGTTTACAAAGTGTTCCTAGTTGATACGCTAATACGATAGCGTAGCGAATCCAATCGCTATTGCAGAAGTTTTTGAATGACAGCCGCACCAAAACGGCCCCAAACAGCCACTAGAGAGGGCGTGGCGCATTGCCACGCTTGAGGCCACGCTTTTGGTGGGGCCGTACCGTCACACACCTTGGCGTTATACTATAGGTGTCCGAGAAGTTTAAGCCACTCTCAGACTTAGCCATCAACATCAATCGACCAGACGGAGCTCCACACATCCACACATATCTCTCGGCCGGTTTCTCTTGTCGTGAAGTGCCTACGAAAATGTACTTCGACGTCACGAAAGAACACAACTTGAGTTGGGAGCAGAGTAGAACGTTCACAGACTCTTTGGCGGAGCCTGGCAAAAATATAGGATTTTACACCCATTTTCTCTAAATGACGGTCTTATTTGAGTAACAGTGACAAAATGGCATACGTTGAAAATCATATAAGACATTTAACCACGTAAATAAAAAAATAAAAACGTTTTTGGGTTCACATCCCCTTTAACAGAGCAAAAACCATGGGTTTACTGTATTTTCTTTCTCAGTCTTACTAAAAATATCCAATGAATATTTGCCTCCATTTATATTCACCTTTAGATTAAATATTTTCCTGATGCCTAACTTACTTGCCGACCCCTGCTACAGGATTAGACAGTGCTTGGGTGTCTTCACTCAAACTCTGTGTCTCTGTGTTTGTCTCCCAGGCATGGAGCTGTTTGAGGAGGCCCTGCAGAAGTGGGAGCTGGCCCTGAACATTCGCCACCGCACCCGCTCCTCCTCCACCAACAGCCTGGCTCTACAGGGGGCCGCGGCATGCGTGGAGATTCCTATGGTAACGTCTCTGCTAGCAATATGCCCCCCCCCCCCCATACAATATATAAAGAAGCCTATAGTCTTTTATGGAGTGTGTGGTTGATGGCTGGTTTAAGCAGTATCACCTGGCCTGAGTCAGACTAATTAGACCCTGCACACCGGTTAAACCGGCCATCACCGGGAGACCGTGGACATCATTTTACTCCAAACGCTGCAATAAACTGGATTAAAAAACATCAACATTTGTCCTGGTGTTGGAGGAGGCCAGTAAAGCCATCTAGGTGAATTGTGGCAGCCACAGGGACTCTGCCACATCTTCGAAGTGAATTAACATTCACGGGGAAAAAAATGAACATTTGAGAAAAACACAGGATAATATTGCTGGCAACCATCTGTCATTCAACTTTGCTAGTCATGGAAGCCAGGCTCCAGGAAACAGGTGGATTAACCTCTGCCACAAGGGAGGAAGAAATCCAGACAGGAAGTGGCAGCCATTGTGTGAAGGTCAGATAAGGGAAGGGTTGTACAGTCCAGCACAAGGAGGCAGCCAGGCAACCAGGTGTTAGACTGGAGAGAAGAGGAAGCTATGGATTCATTTTTGCCATCATATCCATCTATGTAGGAACGCTTCATAACCTTATTTTGAAAAATAAATAAATAATAATAATTTAATTAAGTTATTATTCAGAAACCACTGACACAAAAAATGGAAAGAACCCATATACTGCATAAACAGGAAAAAAAGCTATTAATGATGCAATACAGTTTTTATTACAGTATTAATCATGCTTTTTACCTATAAACATTGTTTACTAAGTGATGCTTTATTGTAAATAGTGTCTTTATTTTGCTTCAGGCTGAGACCCGCCACAAAGGTTTTGCAGAGAAGTTGGAGACCCTCCTTCACCGGGCCTACCACCTGCAGGAGGACTTTGGGAGCTCCATCCCTCCAGACAGCCTCCTGGCAGACTTCGGTAGAAACAGCAACATTTACATTTGACTTACTGACCTGAGAATATGGCTTCCAATCCTAACTGCAGTCAGTCATGGGGTATTGTTGGGGGATTGAAACTTTAGTATCATCAGGAATGCATCCTTTCATGACGTTAGTGCTGGTCTGGATAGACTCTGGATTTTAGATTTATGCTCTAATTTGTTAATGGGCCACAGTATCATGAACATATCAAACATTGAATCAGGTGATTAAAGTAGTAAGTTGCTTTGGATAAAGTGTCTATCAAATGACTTGATGCAATGTAAGTCATTGGTCATTCATTGATTTAATGTATTATTGCTGATAATGTTTAATTAATCATTTTTAAAATGTGCAGCTTTTGGCCGTTTCCCGTTTTTGTTTTTTCTCTTGACATCTACCTAATTTTGCCTGATAATTAAAACAATCAGCATGTCAATTGAACATTGACAATAAGAATTGTTGTTATTTGTCAAACATGTTGAGTTAACGTATAATGCATTTAAATGGTTTGTGTTATGGCGTGTCAGAAAGCGAAGGAACTCTGATCCTGCCTCGAATCGAGAGCTCCCAGAGACAGGGAGATGACGACACCACAACCGTCACCTCTGACGACTCCTTCTTCTCTGCCGCAGAGGTTGGTTCTTCCTCATGGGGAAAACCCAGGACGTCCTACTACATGTTTGATATGTGTCCGATATAAGGCCTCTTTTTGACCCCCTGTTTAGCTGTTCGATGCCATGTCCCTGGAGGAAGCGTACCAGCCGGTGAAACAGGCCGCTCTCTACGAAGAGGCGCTGAGTCTAGTGCGGGAGGACAAAGTCATCTTCCGCTCACTCCGGTACGCAATGGAATAAACTCTTACCCCAGTTTCTACTGCTAGAATATCCTGATGCACTGCTAGAGTCTTATCTGAGAATTAGTCCATTCATATGTATCCTGTTTCCTTGAGCAGAACTGAACTACTGGAGTGTTATGGTGACCAAGACTTCCTCGCCAAGCTTCATTGTGTAAGACAAGCATTCCAGGTGAGCAGTGTTTTTATTGTCCAGTATGTCATGGTCATGTGCAGTATGTCATATTCTTAGGACTAGGCATGGATCATCGACATAATACAAAAACGCACATAATAGTGTGATAAAAACTAATAAATAGCTAAAGCAGCAAAGGTTATTCAATATATAAATGCATAAAATATCTAATATATCAGTTAGTCTAGCTGTTCTTCCTCGCCATCTTTATTGATCCAGAGATACTGAGAATAGGTAGGTACTGCGCATTTTGTGGGAGAAAAACATAAATAACGCATTTTGAGATTTGCGCTTTATGTGCTAACACACATTTCCATCCAATGGTTCAGAACCAAATGTGCCCTCGTGCAGCAGGTAGAACACACTCTTTACCCTTGAGATCATTGAGATGATGAAACCCGGTTTTTGTGTCTGTTCTCCAGGTTCTTCTATCGGACAGAACACAACGCACGTTCTTCATGGAGACGGGGAAACAAATGATCGCAGGCTTGATGGTAAAAGCCAACAAGGTAAATCCCCCCCAAAACATCCAACACGTAAAACCCAAATTGTGCTTCTGCATCTGTTTGACACGTTCCTGTGTGGTTTTAACTTGTTTGGTTATTTTCCCGTTGTTCCCACTAGAGTCCGAAAGCGTTCCTCGAGAGCTACCAGGACATGCTGCTCTACACCCAGAGAGAGGACACGTGGCCCCTCACCAAGATGGAGCTCGAGGGTAGAGGGGTGAGCCATGACACCACCCTTTTGGGTGTGTGTAGCGCGGTCTACGCTACTCGACAGGGTTCTCAGGAAGACACAGACGCGAGGAACACGTTTAATGTTTTTATTGCACGTCGAAGGGGACACCGAGTGGCCAACCTCCAGCCTTTGCGCCGCTACACACACACACACACACACACACACACGTTATCCCAAAGTCACTGCGGTGTAGCCTCCGCGATTGCCTCTCCTCAAACCGCGTGTTTGGACCCGACCTCACTGTGGGGAGAGCACAACACCACGTTAACATTTGTATCTTACTTCCTAATTGTGCTCATTTCCTACAGCTGCGTCTGTTTCCCCGGCTGAGCCGCTCCGCTCCTCAGTCTGCAGCCGGCACTAAGCCACGCCCCCCCCGTACCACAGTGTGCTTGCACTTTTTCGTATGTCACCCGTTTTTCTTTCACTTTCACTTTCAATCATACTTGAATTATTTCGTTGCATCGCGGCCGCAGGTGGTGTGCATGAATTTCTTCGACATCGTGTTGGACTTCATACTGATGGACGCGTTCGAAGACCTGGAGGAGCCCCCTTCGTCCGTGGTGGCCGTGCTGAGGAACCGCTGGCTATCGGAAAGCTTCAAGGAGACGGTGGGTGTTGCGTCCTGTGCTAAAAGGTCTTATAACTATGATTTCAACACGGTCTTGTAGTAAAAGTGTGTGTGTGTGCGTGTGTGTGTGTGTGTCTGCGTGTGTGTGTGTGCGCGCGTGTTCATAACAGGCGCTGGCAACTGCTTGCTGGTCCGTTCTCAAAGCCAAGCGGCGGCTTCTCATGGTGAGTTAAAGACTGACGACATCAAGCTCCTCAATTGTGTCCTTGTGTTGTTTTTATGGGATTGAATTCCCTTCATGGACAGGACAGCGATGACCGATTATGGAAGTGTGTTGAAAAAAAGTGGGATTGAGAAGGGAATGTCGTATTGCACCACGGATGGAATCAAAAGATATTCCTGTGATACTCATGGTGGATATTTTGATTGGGGCTCTATATCCACAGGTTCCTGATGGCTTTATCTCTCACTTCTACTCCATATCGGAGCATGTGAGCCCGGTCCTAGCCTTCGGATTCTTGGGGCCGAGGCAGCAGCTCCGAGAAGTGTGCACCATCTTTAAGGTGAGACGTGATAAACAACATGTATTACAGGTGCACCATGTCGTACATCATTTCCCTCTCCTGTCGATTTTTGTTGCACAGCGACATAGCTTCTTAAAAACCTTACAGTTAATTGTTTTCCCAGAGTAAGAATGTAGCAGAAACAACAATAAAGACATATAGAAAATATTGTACACAAATGTATGTATATGTATATATATATACATTTGACAGAAACAGTTCATTATTAACATAAATCATCCTGGATCATCAACTTAACCCTCTCAATAATCATAAAGTTAGTGAAAGTATACGTGTTCTTTTCCACAACTTTTTGCTTGTCAGCAACAAATAGTGCAGTACCTGAAGGACATGTTTGACCACGACAAGGTGCGCTTCACCTCGGCCCCGTGCCTGGCCCAGGACATCCTGAGCCTGTCCCACCGCCGCAGCGACATCCTCCTGGGCTACCTGGGCATTGATGGCTTGCAGGAGCTCAACGGAGCCCTGCCGGCCACAGACACAGGAAGCTCCCCAGGGTCCTAAATCCCACTTGGTGAGAACAGTGAATTGGTTGGTTGGCCACTACATGTACATAGGAGTTTGGATGGCCTTTGAGAAGATGAAGAAATGAGTGAACAATAGACTGCTGTTTCTACAACAGCGTTTTAATCAAAAGTTATGCTTCGGACTGTAGACCAAACCCGTCCCTTGGTTTGTTTATGTTCAGTCATACAATACTGTAATAAAAAAGAAGCATAAAAAAGAAGTTTATATCAGAAAATGATGTGATTTGACCTCCCAAGGGAATTGAGAAAATGAGGAACCTCAAAGTGATTTACGTTGTCGATGTTTCTCTACCTATACAAATTGTTTAACAACAAGGAAGTCCCCAAACTGAAAAGACAAACAAACATCAGTGTTTAATTGATTTAGATAGGCCCAAGATTGTATCTGTAACCTCTGGTCACAAATTATCACCTTATTCCCAATGTCACAGCATTATTTACATTACTTCAAGTGTATGCTGACAACTGTTGCAAATCCTTCCCTCCCCGTATAAAGTGGTGGCTTGTCCATCACATCTCTACTTTGGTCAGATCTGAATGTTATTTAGTATTTATTCCATTTTCCCTTGTGTTTAAGGGACACATTTGTCTGTGGAGAAGTTGTATATTTTTAATAAAAGCTTCATCCTTGGTAAAGAAAAGTTTTTGATAATTTCCAAGCCAATCAAGCTTCCATCATTGATATTTGAACTGCTGAACTGTTGCCATATATTTCAGCAATGGAAAAACATAAACAAAGCTGGTACTGAAAATATATGATATTGAAATTTTGCAAATACTAATACACTATTTTTCCTTCGATTTGAAAAGATACTATGCCTATTTTTTTTCCATAATAGAATCACTCACTATTATATCTTATTACATCCATATGTCCTGCCTTCTTCCTTTGTTGCCTTTTAACCATCACACTGAAGATTGAGATTGCGAAGTAAAGAAACATTTTACTGTTACTCAGTGGATAGGTGTTCATCTAGTACTTTTCTCCAAGTTTCAAATGTTCTCTGTTCCAAAATGTGCTTTGGCAATAACATTTTACACTGAAGCTCCAGCCTTAATTTTTTTCTCATAGAGAATGGTAATTTATTTTGGGAGATGGAATTGGTCGGTTCTATAACTCATTTGTAAGTTATGATAATGACAACAGTAACGCAATATAGTTACTTTTTAAGTGATTGAGTACATCATATCTCAGCAGTGCTTGTTACATATGTATGTCATAGTGTGATTCTATTTGTTTAGAAAATCTGAAGAATACTTACTATTGGAATGACTATTTTCTCACATAAATTATTGCTAATGCAATGAAAAAATGCTTGTTTACTACAGTACACATATTGAACAGTTTAGGAGACAGATGGCAGTTTCCAAACAGCCGTTTTTCTTGGGAATGTAAAAACTATCTGGATACTAAACAGTTACCAGTAGTACCAATCAAAATATGCACTGATAACCCAAACGTCTTCTCGTCAGTATTCCATAACTGAAGAATACATTGTTGTATCTTGAAAATATCTGGTAAACTTTTCAACTACATCTTCAACGGTGTAGTTAAATGATACTGCACTTGTTACCATGAGGAGATTTCTCTAAAACCATTCATTGTTTCTTAGTGTAAGATTATGGTGTCAACGCCCAATTGTTGATTAAAAGTCTTGTATGATTCATCCTGTTATATGATAAGATTTTTCTTTGTCAAATGGGAATGAATTGCAAGGTATCCACACTTGAAACTGAAACGTAACTATGAGAACTTTATAATTATGTATTGACTGTAGGACGATTCCTGAAAAATCAAAAGAAATAACCTTTACTCACAAATCCCATAAACTGTTTCATGATCTTAACTTTTTTCTTTTGTATTATTTTGCTTGTATTCCCGCATTATTGTTATTGTGATGCTATTTTACAACTTAATATACAACAAATATATTCTGCTTGTGAGAAATTGGTTAAGTAATTACATAATCAGAAACCCCAGAGCAGATGTTTCAAGAACAATTAATTTAGCTTTGCAATATGTCCCTTATAATTTGAATTTGAATCTTTAGATAAGAATACATAGTTTTAAAACAGAAAATAATAGTTTTGTCTTAACCTAATTTGCGTCGTAATATAAAGATATTATAAAAAAAATGTGTTATGTTGGAACGTTCCCTACAACTGTCTTTTAGGCTCTTGACTCTTTCTATTGTGAAATGATAATGCCAGCAAACATTGTACAATTTGTATTCCATATGTTATACAGAGTATTATTATTATTTACTGTTCCAATGATTGTCAATCTAACATTATGGGTCATAATTGTTCCAATGAATTTGTATTACAATCTATAAAATGAGCCAATGTCAATTTTTTTACATCATATATTTTAAATGTCTTATTTAGTCTCTTATTGTGCTTTTGTATATATTTAAATGTTCTACCATCCTTTTATTTCTTCAAATAAATGTACGTCTCTACACAGGCGGTGTACAAGGTGAGCTGCTAGACCAAGTTATTGAGTAGAAGCAACTGTACATTTTGGAATAAGCTGCAGTATTTGTTTGAGTACATTCAACTATTTCAGTCTCAAAGCTCTGGTAAGAGTTGACTGTGGCTTGATCACATTTGTTATTTGAATTCAATAGGTCAAAGATTTTAGTAACACATTTTTTGACTTTTCTCTCATGGTTTTCTCCACTCCATCAAACAACATTCAATCTATTGGTTGGTGTGTTAATATATGATTTCCCCCCACATGTGACAAATACAAACAACTTCTGGAAATTTAGTTTGCTACTTTTTTAGTTTGCAGGTAAATACGTAACTAATAAGATGCATACTGTGAACATAAGCATCAACTAACAGGAGTCATACTCTGATTAGTTTGTAGTCATTCATAAACAATACTATTGCTTGTTAGGTAGGCCAATCTGGTAGCTGAGCAAAATGGCTGACCCTTTTTAATAATTTAATCAATATTTAATTTGTAATTAAAACAAAGGGCATCGTTAATTTCATAAATTATTATGGCATAAAACATTGTTACATTTCTCAATAGTGCAATTTATTGCTTTCATTATATTAAAAATTTTTTTCTTATCTTCAAGTCATTCAATCATCTTAAAATAAAACAGGCAATCAATTCGAGAAAAAACTGGACTAAAAGATAGGGGTACATTCCACTATTTGTTCATTCAGTAATTCTAGTCTATGAGTAAAATGATCATTTTCAGTATCTTGCTATGATTGGATAAAACCTCTGATTTCGTAACGTGTTTGAAAACAGAAGTCTGTTCACTATTGGTCAATGCGTTTCTTACGCGTTTCACTGTAATTGCCCGGTTGTGTCCGGGTAAGATGGCGTTGGAAGAGCAGTGCTCGGCACCACCTCAATGGCGGTCAATATCTTTTACACATGTAGAGTTTCCAAAAGGTATGTTGACTCAATCTTTAATTTAACCTCATTGTTTATATTAATGGAAGTTCGTTTTGTTAGTATTTTGGATAATTTACAAGTGTATGGACATAGCCGTCATTACGTTGCCAAATAATGAGGCGCTAGAAAGCACTGGGTTGAACAGAGGCTATAACCTAGGCTGCAAAATTGTGAGCCAATGCCGCATGCGCACTTGGTAAAATATCCACAATGATGGCTATCAAGTTAGCTAGGTTAATTTCGACATTGACATTTGGCTTTGAAATTGTTAATGTAGTAGTTTAATGGTAGACAAATACACATAATTTCGACAAACTTGTACTTTGACATACTTTGCTAAGCTGTTTGCTGAAAGTAGGTGTTATCATTCAAAAACATTGGATGGTTGGATAACATAAGATGCAAAACTGGAAAAGAGTTATATCTTGCTCAAACCATGATCTCTGTAATGATAGCTTAGTTACCATTGCATTTAGAGTAATTATTTATTGAGATTCAGATTAAAATATGTTGTAGTTACAAGAGTTTAATTAGTATTCTTTTTTAGCAAAATGCGTTGTTGGTAAGATCTTCTTTTGGAAGAGTGCAACCACCAAAAAATTGTTCACAAAAACAGTTTAATTGTTTTCTATTTAAAAAAATAGATTATACATCCTTTACTACACAAACCCAACGTTAACATTAAACTAAAACATAGCTATCATTTTTAACCTTATAAAATTTTAAGCATTTATGCATTAAATAATACACAAAACTCAATTAAATATTCGACAACATTTCTTTTAAACAACCAGTATTCATCAAAAAAATAAACACAAAAAAAAAACAAAAAACATATCTCCTCAAAACCAAACTATCAATGATAAGCTATACATTATTTAAAGATTATAATGGCATCATAATTAAAAAATGATAGTTATTTTTTTACTCTTTAACAGTTATATTTGAGCAAACTGCTGTTTTTCTCCAACACAAAAATCATGTATGTCATTCCCACACATAAATTAGACAAATCTTCCTATGTTTCTATTTTTTGTCACGATTTTTTACAGTGTCAACTGCACCTGAACTTCACAGATAAAATTTATTTAGTTTCCTATTATATTGTAAATTAGATTTTGTTACTCTTTTTTTGATGGCTCTAAATAATCTCATTTAATAAGAAATATTTAAATTATATAAGATAATCCACGCCTCTCACTCTCCTAAAATTGTCATTATGGGTGAACGAATCACCTCATCACTACATGTGAGCTCTCCTAATTTATATTCTAAACAAAGTAAATTTGATTTTTTTTTTGTTTTTTTTTTTAGAGCTTTATTGAATATACTATATTAAGACTAGACGTTTGAATATATGTCTTACAGCATCTATGTAATCTTTCATCTGTTGGATCATCTATCAATTGCAGTTTGTGTTTGATTTCTTTAATTCCTTTATTCAGTAGGCTCTCTATCTTTTAAGAGTTAATTCTATTTGTAAGTGTGATTCTTGATTTGTCTTAATGTGAAAATTGATTCATTTTCTTTATAAGATGTAAAATTCATCTGTGATGTAGAATAGACACCTGTATAAATAAACATCCACATATTTGTTAATGCGACCTACAATTCTAATTACTCATGTCTAAGGCTATAGAGATTAAAACTCCTAATGCTCTGATTTTACATATCTATAATATTATGTATAACGATTATTTGAAAGGATCCTCTCTGATCATGCGCCCGCATAGCGCCTACTGAATGACGTGGATCGTATGCTCACTGTAGCTTTGGAAATAGCATCTGCTAAATGGGTTATGAATGCCTTCGTTTTAATATATGTATTTTATTAAGGAGGTTATATTTGCCAATACGGAAGTTTCATCCCATAGTTTCATCGTGCACATCTGGTTTGCTTACTATCCTGTCATCGACTGGACGAACATTGTTGTGGAGTTCTTTACAGGCAGTTATGTGATGATCTCCTTTCGACAACAATGCTCGGTTGTACATGTCTTGGAGGTCATTACTGTCCATCTTATAGTTGGTTTGAAATATTGTCGTCTTAAAAGAATTTAAGTCTCAATGTAAGTCTTTGTGATTATAAGCAGATGGTGCATAAATGGCAAGTAATGCTTTTTAGTTTTTAACAAATTAAATCAGATTGCGATCTGACTAGATACTTCCACTTCCTCAAGTACAAACCATGTGCTCAACTTTAAAAGAAAAACAGTTTAATTGAAAGACTATTGATGTTCAAATGTGTATGTTAGAGGGGTATGTCTGCAGTGA
The DNA here is from genome assembly GCA_026745465.1 of Lota lota. Classification (NCBI taxonomy): domain Eukaryota; kingdom Metazoa; phylum Chordata; class Actinopteri; order Gadiformes; family Lotidae; genus Lota; species Lota lota. The sequence goes on from JACYXH010000522.1 coordinate 4,291,753, forward strand.
TTGACAGGCGGTTTGGGTCTTTCGAGTTTCCATCTTTTACTATCAGTTCCTCGCCAAGGTTTAACGTGACTCCTCTGGCCCACATCGATTCTAAATGTTGTAGTCCAAATTTGGAGTCATCCCGTTTCAAATAGTTTTCATGTGGTGATCGTGTTATTGGACATCCAGTTTCAATTGTTTTCATGCGGCGATCATTAAACCAAACATTTGGCTTCTAAATATTCCTTCAGAATCTGGATATGATTTAATCAGAAACAGTGTCTCTAATGCACATCCTACACATCAATGTGGTTCAGTATTTGGTACAAGCTGTCTGTTCTTTACAGAGTCTACCTGCTGTATCACACCTGGAGTCAGGTGTTTTACGGGGGAGTGGCTGGCAGTGCCATTGGCATAATTTGGTTCTTCTTCACACAAGAGGTCCTGACACCGATATTCCCTAAAATAGCTGCTTGGTAAGATTGGACACATAATCTATAATTACGACATAATCGTATTGAACATAACATAATAATGTTTTCACTCTCACTCTCTCACTCTCTTACTCACACTCACACACATACCCTTTTGGTACATGTCTACAATGAGAATAAATCGGCTTCAAATGAATTGAATTATCATATTTTTTCTTTGCGATTGTTTAACTTTTAATGTTTTGTGTTAAAATGTTGCACTCTTGTTTCATTGTTTTTTAACTCGTAGGCCGATATCTGAGTATTTCCTTGTGCGAGACACAAGCCTAATCCCAAACATCTTGTGGTTTGAGTACACCGTGACCAGATCAGAGGCCAGGTAAGTGTCAAGTGTTCTGCATGTCACGCTATTTACTATGCATGCTCGAATGCTGTTATTCATACGTGCTGTGATTTAATCCTTTTTTTTTTTTTTCTAAATCATTTGTCTTTCTAGGAACAGACAACGAAAACTTGGAACAAAACTTCAGTGATCTCCACTGATCTCATTTTGAAACTATTAGGACCACACACATACAAACCAATGCTCACTTGGATAAACACATTGGGGAACCATCTTTGGGACTAAGGTGGTATTTGCGAGAAAGACCGGGGAGGCCAAAGCGTTTACAGGTGTTGGGAGACTGGCACCGTGACTTGGGGGGGGGGGGGGGGGGGGGCTCTCTTTCTCCTACAGCTTGCCTACATGCTCTCTCATGCATGCAAGACTGTTTCCAAGAGGCATACTATTTAATGATAGATTAATATATATTTTAACTGTAAATGCACGCTGACAAGAAGCCTCGTACTGTAAGATGCCAAAAAAGGTCTTTGGTCAAGACTCAAGCAAATTGGTGGGTGTCATTACAGCATGTAATTGTTGATCCATTTATTTTATATCTAACAGTGGATAGCTGGATATTTAATTTAAAATAAAGGGTTAAATGTGCTGGGGGGGGTCGATGTTCGTCTGATTTGGTTATGACGGGGGTTGGTTTTGAGTGGTATTACCATATATCTTTCATTGTTGTATAATAGAAAATGAAAATCGTCATAAATTCGATTAAGATTTGAAGCAAAAGTACATTTTGGGCTTTGTGACATTTTTACGTTCAAACTACCACTAGTTTAGAGGCCCCTCTTTACCCTTAAACCTGTCTGTTTCTATAACAGTCTGACCTTTATTCGATTCCAAAGCTGATTTGCAAGCAATGTCCATTTAGTGTACTTTAAGTACTATTGTGTATTAAGGTCTTTTTTGTTTTTCTTTTTAAGGAAGAGACCATATATAACAAACTCTCAGTGCTAATTTCCTTTAGTCTACAAACAACTTTCTTTCTTTCTGTGTCTCGCCTTAAAGTAGCAGACGGGGAGCTGATTTCCAGGAATCCGTTTTTAATTATTATGATTATTTTTTTAATGTTATATGCTGTCACAGTTCTTTTACATTTTTAACTGAATTTGAAGGTGACATTCCGTATCATTTAGTGACAAGACCTTCAACTGTTAAGGGATTTTTTTTTTTTAATTCCCAGGTTTTTTGTAGCATGTTATGATTTCTTCCTCACAACAAGGGCAGCTAGTGTTCAAGGTTGTGGAGTACGGGGGGCGGGGGACCTGGAGCTTATTTGTAAATGTCCATACCATTAACTCCACCGAGGAAAGTTGTTCTTTTTTCATGTGTAACTCATATCAGGCTGAATAAAGAAATGTGTTTATGTACAAACGGGGCTGTTATTTTCTTGAATGTACTACTATTTCATCTATAGCACTGTAGATTACACTACTGAAATGTGTGGATGACATCAGTAAATAATATGCCCAGAAAATAACTGGAACAGTATAATCATATAGTGACGCTGAACTGGCAAATAACGTGTGATTTTATTATTGAATATGCTTAATATTAGAGAGAATGTAGACGTTTTTTTGCTTAAATATCCATCTTACTTTACGAGCACAAAGATACATTCCTTACGTTTGGAAACTATAATACACTGCTCAAAAAAATAAAGGGAACACTTAAACAACACAATGTAACTCCAAGTTAATCACACTTCTGTGAAATCAAACTGTCCACTTAGGAAGCAACACTGATTGACAATAAATTTCACATGCTGTTGTGCAAATGGAATAGACAACAGGTGGAAATTATAGGCAATTAGCAAGACACCCCCAATAAAGGAGTGGTTCTGCAGGTGGTGACCACAGACCACTTCTCAGTTCCTATGCTTCCTGGCTGATGTTTTGGTTACTTTTGAATGCTGGCGGTGCGTTCACTCTAGTGGTAGCATGAGACGGAGTCTACAACCCACACAAGTGGCTCAGGTAGTGCAGCTCATCCAGGATGGCACATCAATGCGAGCTGTGGCAAGAAGGTTTGCTGTGTCTGTCAGCGTAGTGTCCAGAGCATGGAGGCGCTACCAGGAGACAGGCCAGTACATCAGGAGACGGGGAGGAGGCCGTAGGAGGGCAACAACCCAGCAGCAGGACCGCTACCTCTGCCTTTGTGCAAGGAGGAGCAGGAGGAGCACTGCCAGAGCCCTGCAAAACGACCTCCAGCAGGCCACAAATGTGCATGTCTGCTCAAACGGTCAGAAACAGACTCCATGAGGGTGGTATGAGGGCCCGACGTTCACAGGTGGGGGTTGTGCTTACAGCCCAACACCGTGCAGGACGTTTGGCATTTGCCAGAGAACACCAAGATTGGCAAATTCGCCACTGGCGCCCTGTGCTCTTCACAGATGAAAGCAGGTTCACACTGAGCACATGTGACAGACGTGACAGAGTCTGGAGACGCCGTGGAGAACGTTCTGCTGCCTGCAACATCCTCCAGCATGACCGGTTTGGCGGTGGGTCAGTCATGGTGTGGGGTGGCATTTCTTTGGGGGGCCGCACAGCCCTCCATGTGCTCGCCAGAGGTAGCCTGACTGCCATTAGGTACCGAGATGAGATCCTCAGACCCCTTGTGAGACCATATGCTGGTGCGGTTGGCCCTGGGTTCCTCCTAAAGCAAGACAATGCTAGACCTCATGTGGCTGGAGTGTGTCAGCAGTTCCTGCAAGAGGAAGGCATTGATGCTATGGACTGGCCCGCCCGTTCCCCAGACCTGAATCCAATTGAGCACATCTGGGACATCATGTCTCGCTCCATCCACCAACGCCACGTTGCACCACAGACTGTCCAGGAGTTGGCGGATGCTTTAGTCCAGGTCTGGGAGGAGATCCCTCAGGAGACCATCCGCCACCTCATCAGGAGCATGCCCAGGCGTTGTAGGGAGGTCATACAGGCACGTGGAGGCCACACACACTACTGAGCCTCATTTTGACTTGTTTTAAGGACATTACATCAAAGTTGGATCAGCCTGTAGTGTGGTTTTCCACTTAAATTTTGAGTGTGACTCCAAATCCAGACCTCCATGGGTTGATAAATTTGATTTTCATTGATCATTTTTGTGTGATTTTGTTGTCAGCACATTCAACTATGTGAAGAAAAAAGTTTTTAATAAGATTATTTCATTCAGATCTAGGATGTGTTATTTTAGTGTTCCCTTTATTTTTTTGAGCAGTTTAGAATACCGCACTGGAAGACCGAAATCTTATGGTTTCACGTTTGTAAGGAAAGTTAATGATGAACTGTTTTATGTAAATAATAATGCTAAAGTAAAATATCCTTCTGGGTAACCCATAGTGGGGCATATCATTCGCTCTGCTGTCACTTCTCTAACTGCAACGCGATATTCGTCAAGTCATGTCTTTTAATTATTTATTTTAATTTTATTTTTTGCCATGTTACATTCACTGTCTGCCTTTGAGACAAGTCTTTGCAAGTTCTGCTAAATTGATTGTTAAATGCATCGTTAAGAGTCTGAGGTAAGAGTGATTTAACAATCATTTTAAATATTTCATGATAACTGATTACAAGAATGTTGTTTTGCTGGGCTGGTGAAAAGACTGAAATCTGTCTATTACTTTACTTTTTTTGCACTTGGTTTTAGAGTATTCAGACCCAAACACAAACCGATGGAGACAGTGCGTTTGAGAAACGGTCCATTTGATTGTTGGTGTCCCTTGCTTATTGACTCAGGAATACAGTGCTATTGCCACATTCTCCCAGTAGATAGAGCTCCCTCCCTGCTGTATGTTTTATTCCATTCAAAAGGAAACATCTGTAGTAGGATGAATTAGTAGATGAGGTATTGACCTACCAATCCATCCAACTACAACCACGTTTACATATTTCAGAATGTCAACAGTAAATTACATTATTTTAGAGTTCCAATTCGTTTTATAAGCGCTGTGGATTTAGAAATCATATACATAGCAAATAAACGCTATACATGAAAAGCGAATAAAAGCGAGCCAAGAAGGGAACCCCATTGGAACGTAGCTATTTAAATCATGTTAGTGATGAAGTTTGGTGCACACAGTTGCACGTTATTAAATAATGAGAATAATACAGCCCCTGGCAAAGGTTAGCAGATCTAACCTTTAGAGAAAACATGTTTAGAGAAAAAACATTTCTGTATTTAGTTTGCTTGTTTCTGGCCACAGTCACTGTATGGATGCATCATTGGAACCTTGACTTCAATAACATTTGTAAAATCAAGAATCTTTAATTGCAATTGGACAGTTAGGCATTTTGTTAATTTCAACAGATTTAAAACTGAGCACACAAATGTCAGAACTTGTAACTACAACTTGTAAACATTTTTGATCTAAATATTGAAAGATACATTCAACATTGTGAACTGAGTTTTTACAAATGTTTTTGATTGTATTGAAAATGTAGGCCTATTTAAATACTAAAACATGTGTAATGTAATTCAAGTGTTCATAATACTGATAAAATTGTTTTGAAACTTAATCATGGCTGATTTGATTTAAATATATTTATACCTTTTTTAGTGCCTCTGAATTTGAAACATACAAATTATTAGAACCTTTACAATTACAATCTTTTTACAGATGAACATATCCTAGATAAGCTAAATAGGGTTTTCCTGACTCCAAAACAGTCCATATGGTCTGTTTGGAATATGTTGAAGTAGCAGTTTTTTCTCTGTTTCCTGAAGATTAAAAAGACCCATGTGGTGGTGGTGATATTGATGATTTTTTTGGGGAGGTGAAGAATGACCTTGTCCAGACAGTACAGGCCCGTATATGAGCCATGTGGCTGCTTGTTTGGAGCTGATGGAAGCACATGTCCGAAGCCATTTGTCTTTTCTGCTGGTGGGCCAACATTATTGTACTGCGTTATGATTGTTTTTTTCCTTGGCCCCTCAATCACTACTCTTGACATAATCATTCACTATGCTGATGTTGAAACTGCACCTGGGTTACAACAGGGATATCAGATTAATGCGGGTTGAGTTGTATGAGAAGTCATTGATAATTCAAAATATTTGCAATTATTATTTTAAAAACTATTTAGTGAATGGGGAATTGAATTAATGGTATATCATTTTTTTATGTGGTTACATATATAAAACTAACAACTAACTATATTCATATATCAATGTTCATATGAATTGCTGCAAGAGTCACCGTCGTGGTCTTTATGCAATTTCAAACAATATCCACTTGAGGGCGGTATACACTTTATGGGTTATGTAGCAACTTAGTTTTGTTGCTAGAGGGAACTGGGAACTGAGTTTCACATTAGTGCAAACGAAGAAAATGTATAAAACCTAAATGTTGATATTAAGTTCATATTGAAGTAGCAGGAAGGGTTTGCATGGTTCAACAATTCTTAGAGAGATGTCATTATTATCATCAGTGTCCACGATTACCTTGCCTGGATCGGGGTCACCGGGAACCACCCCTCAAGACACTGACCTATATAAAGAAACAGACACAGCCGGCCAATTACACTCAAATTATGGTGTGTCATGTGGAGGCGTTGCTTCAGGGTTGATTCGTTGTACAATTTCACTGACACATGGTGGGATGGTTTGCTCAAGAAATTGTCTCCCGCATTTTTTTTTAACTAGGCAAATTCCTATTGACTTTAAATGCAACTGTTTTATTAAAAGCCACCGTTCTGTCATCAACTCTACAGTACAGCTAGACTCCAACTCAACTGCCAACTGGCAGTTTGAAAGACAGTTTTTAATATGGACCTGCCAGCCAGGGAACTCCAGGACATTGAATTTTGTCCAAGCTTAACATGTTCCCGTATTTTGTGGGGTTTTGTAGGCTATTTATTACTCAAGTTAACACATTAAATTGCTGTTATTTTTTTAAATAATATTTAATGAATGCTTTAGATTTATTTTTATTTGTTAAATGATGCTATGCACTTGTTAAGTTACGTCACGCCATGCACCATCTTGTGAGACAGAACCAACAGTGAGACAGTAGTATGTTCCTGCATTAGAGGAGGCTGCAGTTTCAGTATTTGGGTGGAATAAACGTTTAAACCTATAAGTAGTTTTAAAACTATACTTGGCCAGAAAGTAGTATTAAAAAAATAAAAAAAATAAAGTTTATAAACTAGGGTCCTAGAAATGCAATTCTAGGATTGCAGTCCTGAAACTGCAGCCTCTTCAATAGGGTTTGTACATCAGAATGCATTATGGGAATTCTTTTTGGCAATAATCCACTATTTTGTGATGAGAGAGAGAGAGAGAGAGAGAGAGAGAGAGAGAGAGAGTTGTCGTAATGTAAAATCCTGAATAAACGTAAATAAAACGTAAACTAGGTCAATTTGTTTAGCCATGTCTCGCTTGAAATGTAGATACGTTCCTATTATTAAGACCACGTTCAGTGTTATATGTGGGTGTAATTGTGCATATTACATTATACAGAACAAAGCCTGTGTGTAGAGTACAATATTAGTTTGCTGTGATTCATGCTAGAGAATATCATACAACATGAATGTCTGATCTTGTTTTGATATTTATTGGTCCTCTTCGTAGGGTTTTCTCTATGGCAGGGACTAAACAGAGTCCTTTATTTTCGGATGTTGAGGGCCCCCTCAAATCCCCGGCCTTGCTTTGGGGATTATACATCCAGCCCTTTGATCAGCTCCAGCCCTGATTGTTATTTAATGATCCAGGTGATTGGGAGATGTCACTCCTGCTGATGGCACCCGCTCACTACAGTGATGTCACAGGACAAACCTGAAATACTAATTCATTTAATTTGAGGTGTGCCAGGGATTTTCTTAATTAATACATCTAGCGTAATGTCTGACAAAAGTATTGAAGTAACTATATATTATCCAAGTTCAGTTAAAATGCAAACCTTTATTCATGTTAAAGAGCAAACAATATATTGCGCGAACATGAAAATGGTCTGATTGAAAAGCTCACAGGAAACAAACTTAAAGACCTTTTATATCGTTCAAACTTTAAACTACAACCTATTAGGCCATACAATGGGTGGACAGGGAATTGCAGTAATACAACAATCCAACCCGCTTCCTGTCTGTCCGCTAAGGTGTGTGCCCTTTGGACGTCTGTATCAAACGTCAGATCCCTCCAACAACATGTACTGTAACATAGACACACGCAGCATATGAGGTCAGGTAGGCGCAGGTGTGTCTTGTTGTGCTAATTGGTTCCGTCTGGCCCTGTTGTCAGTGAGGATTGCTGTGACATTTACATTGGCAGTTTATTTTTATTTGTGACTTATAACTCAAAAGGAAGATGTTGTAGGTGATTGTGTTCCTTCGAATATCTAATTTGTAGTTGTATTCATATTGATTTTACAGGAGATGAAAATGAAGGTTTTGCTCAGGAATTTAAAATAACGATCCCAAAAATTGTAAATCAATAATAATATTAACAAGCAGATAGATCCATAACATAATTTGTTTTGTTTGAATTGCAACTGCCCATATTAGGAATTATAATTATTATGTCTATAATAAACTGATATACAAAGCGCTGCTGTGAATCAGATTATCATTATGTGTCTAATAAACCAACGTACAAAGAGCTGTTTCACTATTTAATACATAGCACTCACTCAAGTTTCTTGTTCTTATTTATTAATACCAAGAGTGTTACTATGAAACAACCATGTGTAGCTAGGGCTGGTTAAAGTTTTACTGGCAGCTTCAATTAAATATCAGAATTCAGAGTTACTTGTGTATGCCCCAAACATGGAAAACTTCAACTTTTCCAGTATAATTTTTATGTTTGGGGGGATAGACAGTTGAGCCCAGCAGCAGACATTTTTCTCTACTGTCTCTGTGGTTCATGGCCATGTAGAGCTACAAACTCCCCTATCTGTCTCTGTGGTTCACTGCTGTGTATAGCTACAAACTCCACTATCTGTCTCTGTGCTTCACGGCAGTGTATAGCTACAAACTCCACTATCTGTCTCTGTGCTTCACGGCCGTGTAGAGCTAACTCCCCTATCTGTCTCTGTGCTTTAAGGCCGTGTACAGCTGCAAACTCCACTATCTGTCTCTGTGCTTCACGGCCACGTAGAGCTAACTCCCCTATCTGTCTCTGTGCTTTAAGGCCGTGTACAGCTGCAAACTCCACTATCTGTCTCTGTGCTTCACGGCCACGTAGAGCTACAAACTCCACTATCTGTCTCTGTGCTTCACGGCCACGTAGAGCTACAAACTCCCCTATCTGTCTCTGTGCATCCCGGCAGTGTATAGCTACAAACTCCACTATCTGTCTCTGTGCTTCCCGGCAGTGTATAGCTACAAACTCCACTATCTGTCTCTGTGCTTCACGGCCACGTAGAGCTACAAACTCCCCTATCTGTCTCTGTGCTTCACGGCCGTGTAGAGCTAACTCCCCTATCTGTCTCTGTGCTTTAAGGCCGTGTACAGCTACAAACTCCCCTATCTGTCTCTGTGCTTCACGGCAGTGTAGAGCTAACTTCCCTATCTGTCTTTGTGCTTCAAGGCCATGAACAGCTACAAACTCCCCTACCTGTCATGCAGCCTAAACTTTCTCAGAAGCAAGCAGCCTCTTTTATTTTGCCGTTTGCTGATTTGCCTGAACAGATAATTTCCAGTGGAAAATAATAAATGGACTGCAAATTATGCAGGTATCCCTTGGAAACTATACATTACTTTATACTTTTTGAGTCATCTTTTTACAAACTGTAAGTTAAAGATGACAGAGATATTAATTGATGCCGATATTAATTGACACCAATTGGCACCATAACACTATAACTCAACGTAACGTGTGAATAAAACATTCTAAATGTATATATATATATATAGTACTATAGTTCTAGGATGAAAAAGCTAAATCCCATGATTATTTTAAAGAAAGGATGGTTGTGAATGGAATTGGGAAGTTTATGGATGTTTCTGGCTGGGTTTTAAGGATCGGCCACTTATATTAGGGACACTAACTGGTATCAGATATCACCGTCCGATATCCTGTATTGGTAACTGAAGAACATTCTCCATACAAGTCAAGTCATTATACTTCAGATGTATTATTATAAATGTGAATTTGAAGCCTATAACCATTTTAGATGTCTGTTAGAGAATATTGTATTCAACAAGATGAGAACAATAAACAAGAATTATTCTCGACGCAATCCAAACTAGCACAATACCTATACTGTTCAGCATAAGTAATATTGATTTGTCCTGAATCAGTGCATCTCTTCTTCTGGTAGTAAAATAATTATTCAGTTTCCTTACCAAATCGGCCAGTACTTAAGGCCAATTACCAAAAAAGGATTCCAGATTACTAGAGAAAAAACGTTTCATGTGAATAATGCGGGGCTGAATCCAAACATAGCTATCTCAACACATGGATGAGTATAGAAGCCACTCCCTTAGCTCCTGTGAAAGAGGGAAACTAAATCTTCCTTCAGCCATAAAACATATAGTCCCGTTTCAGTGGTGAAGTGCATAACATGCTCCAATATTTTCAGCCAAATATTAAATAATACAATGATGAATAAAACAAATATGAATAAATCATTCCTCCCCTCCATTAAAAAGATGACTGAAGAACAGTATAATTAAATAGTTCATACAAATAATATATAGATAGTATATCAATATATAAATAGGTAGTAAAACAAATCAACAATAAATAGAATGGAAAAGGAGATGCTATCTCATGAAAGCAAGTCAATAACGTTCAAGAGGAATTCACTTGAAACTAGCTAGTCTTAATCCTCACTCCCTCAGGCAGTGCATCCTGATGCCTAAGGGCGCCAGAGGTAAAGAGCATATTCACCTCTGCACTCTAATCCTAGACCTGTATTCCTGGTGGGGGGGGGGGGGGGGGGGGGGGGGGTGGCCTTACTGGCTGACGTACATCTTCAGCAAGTCCTACGCAGTCCTAATTTTAAGCGCGTCATCTTTTCATACCTTGTCCTGACTGTATTATCTAGCTATAACTATCTCACTATCTATCCCTGGCTGTATTAGCGTGCATGAGCCTGTGAGTACCACAAGACAATACAGTTATCCATACAGGTTCAAATACTTTATAAGGCAGTGTCCTATAGATGCAGACTTTGGCTTGCTGTGGCTTATAGAATATGTAGGGCTTCTTGTACCACTGAGTGATGGAAGTGTTAGGATTAGGAATTAGGATACTAATTAGTTTCAGTTGATATTGAATGCCAAACTAAGATGGATTGAAGATGCTGAAGAGCCATTAATGGCCAAACAAATTGAATGATTTGACTTGGGTTTGTCCGAATGTTGCACAGGATGTACTGGAGGGATGTGGTTATCTGTATTTGCATTCTAACACGAAAAAGCTGCATGTTTGTATTGACTCCAAACTGTATTTCCTAATGATGTGCCACTATATTACTATAATATTTCCATATATTTGTGATAAGTGTCTTGACTGTACTACTATTGGTCTACTACAACGTCTATTGTATTAGACATTGATCTGTCCGGACATAAGGATGTTTTGGTTTCTCACTCAGATGATTAGAAGAAGTGGTTCCTGGAATCCGGATATAACTGTTGTCTGACAGATAGAACAACAGTCTCACTGATGTTATCCATCCCCCGTCTCAGAGGGAGTTCACTTGAACACATCCATCTTACGAGCTAAACAATAATATGCACAATTAACACAGACTCAGAGTGAGACTATGACATACAAACCAGCTAACCTTCGCACACCTGCAGGCACACACACAAACACACCCACACACCCACACACACACACACACACCCACACACACGCACGTGTATTACCATGCACACTCACACAAACACACACATATACACACACACTCCCTAAATCATTAATACAATTCATCTGAAGTCTTGTAGTTTTTTAACATCAAGAGTTGTCACTTTTTTTGGTCACGAGAGACCGGGTAACCGGGTAATCCGTGATTAAATAATTTAATATTTTTTACACACTCTGCCTATCCGTGGACGTCATCCAACCCGAGCTGTACTACTAAGGCATCGAGTCACTTCTACTTCTTTTGATTTATCCACAAAGTTTTCTCTCCATCGGAGGGGAGGTGATGTGGATCGTGTGCGTCCAGAGTGGACGTGGGCGGCGGTGGCGTGGACGAGTTCACAGGTCTGGGGAGAAGACGCGATATCTTCAGATCATCTGTTCCTCATGTCAGTCAGACGCATGGACGTGAGTTGGTGCTAGGGACAGAAGCCAGCAGCAAGAAAAAAACGACCTCTCTGCTCTACATCGAGTTCAGTGTGATTATGAATATATGTATGTGTGCAGAGATGCATCAGAGCTGTTAGACAAGGCGACCTGTTCTTAGTTTGATGTTGGCTGAGAGAATTGTCTGGAAAAAAAATATTTTCAACTTGCCAATGTGGATTGTTAAAGTTAGTGGTTTACAGTATTTAGTACTATTTATATATGACATGTCAAAGGCTTTGAGCTCAACCTTAATGTTATACTGTCCTGGAAGATGTGTGTGATTATAATCCAGACATATGATGCATCATTTGATGAGAGGGGAATGAAAGCATCAAAGCAAACAGGGGGGAGGAGCTTATACCAGGCTGTCACCTACCTCTCAGGCCCCATCAATCGAGTACTTCTGTACTTACTGTTGATGCTATGATTATTGTTTCAGTTTCTGTGAAACTAAATGGCAAACATTTGACACTTTACATGAGAATCGATCTTCGCTGTATTGATTTTTATCGCGGGTTTTATCGCTATGGTCAAAATATGTACCAAGTCAGTATGTAATGTACAGTAGGCCTATATAGTAAGTCCGGTGTAACACTTCTTTATGATTTATTTAAATCGAACAGAATTTATTATTGTAAAGACCTCCGCTTCAGCCTCCTTGTGGCAGCCAGCTTCGCTGTCTCTCCCTCTGATTACACACCTGTTGGCATCTACCTCTTCAGTCTGCAGTATATCAACCCAGGTTTCCAGTCACTTCTTGTCAGATCATTGTCTTCACCTCGTGGAAGCCATGTCCCAGATTCCTAGAGATTATTAGAAAGTTCTTATTGTTTGTTATTCCCCTGCGTTCCTTTATTCATCCCCAGTGACTCTGTGTTCCTGTCTTTAGGTTACTCCTTCTTTGTCTGATTGCCAGCCTGTTACAGACCCCCGCCTGTTAATACCCGCCTGTTACCAACGCCCCCCCTGTCCTACTACCTGCCTGTTACCGACGCCCCACCTGTCCTACTATCTGCCTGTTACAGACCCCCCGCCTGTCCTACTACCCGCTTGTTACCGACCCCCGCCTGTCATACTACCCCGCCTGTTGCAGACCCCCGCCTGTCATACTACCCCGCCTGTTGCAGACCCCCTGCCTACCCTACTACCCGAACCTTCGCCAGTCCAGACTATCGCCCCATTGCCAAACCATCGCCTGTTGCTTACCTGTCTACCTGCCCCGCCATCTTGCCCCTGTCCTGCCTGCAGTTATATATTATTCATGTTCTCAGTAAACCCCTTTATTTAAAACATTCTGTGTCAGTGTTCTCAGTGTCATGCATTTGACTCCACTCGCCCAAAATATTGCGCCAATTCTTCAGTAAGGAATCCGATAAATGCGATAAGTGCACTGTGTTGTACACTGGCTGTGTTGACAATAGAAGTGTCTGACAATCAAACCAAGCAGGGTAATTGCAGATTTGGTTATTCTAAGTACTACCTTGACGAGTTCTCAAAAGCTTCAAATTCATAAACCATTATCCTTCACCTCTCCATTTCAAATGAGTTCCACTTTGCAACAGAGGCCCAGGAAGAGAGATCGCCCTACCAAACAGAATATCAGATGGGCTGCCCAAAAGGGAAAGCATTATGCTAGGTTTTCTATCATTTCTGATAGGTTAAGTGTAACGTTTTATACCTATGTTGTACCTGTGTGATGCAGTCTTTTACCAACTGTGTCATACCTTACCAAATGTAGCAATGGGCCACTATGATATACAGGACAATACAGTACAATTTACAATTATTTAAACTCAATCTTAAAGTATTGTAGAGTTCTCATGTGTTTGCAGATTAGATCAATTGTAGATCAGTAATGATTATTTGAGGATTCAATTAATCGATTAGTTGATCCTCATCAACTAAATTTATTCTAATTTTGTCATTTATTACAACCAGGCAATTTATTTTAGAAGCATTTTGTCCTATTTCTTGAACCACTCTTTACATCCCGACATTAATCAATAAATCAAATGCTCTGAAGAAAAAAGAAAAACATCTGGCTTCTGTGGGTGTCACAGGCCTGTACTAAGCACATCCAATCCTTTCATTTGGCCCAAATGAAAGGATTGGATGGCCTAGCTGTCTATCTACCTACCCGACTACCTCTGTGCACTCTGGCCCTGCACTCATTGCCCATGCCCATCTTCCACAAGGCTAGGCAGACCTAGTGCTAAAGCTAGCGAGCTAGCCACATGTTTTGGGGGAGTAGCTTTAGAGGGAGGCCTGAAGGGAGGGGAGGGCTTCTTTCTGTTGGTTACTTTCTAAATCTCGCTTACTCTTGCTGGTTTCTTCAAATTGCCAACCCAAGGTTTAAGTAAAATTATCAAACATTTTCTGCTCGTACCTTCCGAAATGAAATGTTCCTTTCCTATGTTCAAGTTAGCATACTTTTCTTGGCTGCTCATCAGACAAAGCAAGTATGTTTAGAAATGACTTTAGGCTCTGGTAACTTCTGATGTGCATTTGTTATTACTTATGTCATTTTCCAGGCCATCATTTCACCAGAGAAATAACCATAATTTGCAGCCCTAATCAACAGAGGAATGGCTTCAGAAACGGGTGAAAAGTTGAAAGGTCAATCCAGTGTTATCTTTATGCTTTAAACATTTCAAGCGAACCTTTGAGATTGAAAATAAATAATATATCTTCTCTGTGTGAAATGACTTGATACGTTCTCTTGATCGAAGAACCGTTCCCCCCCCCTCTCTCTCTCTCTCTCTCTCTCTCTCTCTCTCTCTCTCTCTCTCTCTCTCTCTCTCTCTCTCTCTCTCTCTCATAGTGGGTTGGGTTTCAGCATTGATGCTTTGTTTAATGTCAGTTTAAAATAGAATGAAATACACTGAATTAATAACTTGCAGTGAGGGATCTCATTTTCTTTTTGGAAAGTCCAGCACCTGTGCTGAATACTGATCATTTGGCTAATGTCAACAGATCATTGAATATACCAACCCAGGACCCAGACAACAGTCCGCTTCGCTCACACACATGCACACGCACACACACAGTGTAATACAATTCTCATTTGTAATAGTTGTAAATGTAATTTGTTATAATTTATTGTAACTCCAAACAAAAATAATTTCTACAAAATATATTCAAATAATGTCATATAATATTGATACTTTGTCGATATTTTCTCTTTCTTTTTAGATTTCTGATAAGGTAAATTCTGTTTCCTGAATACTGTGTCAAGATAAAATCTCGCTAAGTGTGGCAACAATCACTCATTCCTATCACGACCATAATAGTGGCTAAATTTGTATTATTCATAATGGTCAGGATGTTATATTAATATATGTATAATCTCAGCGACTGTTAGTGGGCACATTAAATACAATGACATGAGAAAAAGAAGAAATCAAATGCAGCAGGAATAGAAGAAAATGTGAAATCAAGTCCAATTGTTTAAAACGAAACATAGTTAATACTCTACTTAGGCCTCAGCAGCATTAAAAACAAACACCCACCTTGCCCCTCCCTTCCTTCCTAACTAACTCCCACTCTGCCCAATACCAGTCTCTTTAAATCCAGAAGCACGAAGTACCTCAGGCAGCAGTCTCATAAAGGTCGTGTTCTCTCAACTCAATCATGAAAATCAAGAGAAAAAAGAAAAGTCTTTGTGTGTGTACAACAGCAGTTTGCTCCCCCCTCCCCCCCTATTTCTTCTTCTGAAGTGAAACGGTGAGTGGCTTCGGTTAGTGTTATAGCCTTTTTTAGTTTTACACTTTTTGGTATGACGCATGTTGCTCCAGCTCTGGAATAAAGGGTAAGAGACAGTGGTTGGTTTGCTATGATTCTTCTTCTTCTCCTTCTACCCCCCTCCCACCGTCCCCACCCCTACTTGGTGTGAATCCATTCCACCCTGAGGGGGCTCCCCCTGCCTCTCTTTGTGTGTCCCTTTTTGTGTGTGTCTTGTAGTACACGCACATCTGAGAAAAACGCCCAGTAACAGTAACAGTCCAGTGGGGTGTGATTGTACTGTATGCATGTGTGTGTTTGTATGTAAACGTGTGTGTGTGTGTGTGTGTGTGTGTGTGTGTGTGTGTCATGACAGTTTTGTATTTGCAAGTTCATAAATATGCATATATGAGCCTGTGTGTGGTACGTCTGGTATGAATACGTGTGTGTGTGTGTGTGTGCGTGAGCCTGCGGCGCCGCATGTACATATGCACACACCGCATTCACACTGCAGTCATTTCACAGGGTTGTGACCTGGTCCACTGACTATTCTTTAGCCCCCCCATCTTTCGCTTCACGTGCATATGCAACACGCCCCTAAAACGCGGTCCATGGTTATATTCGAGGGTAGGGGTTGGGCGTGGCCACTCAGTGAGACGTTAACGTGGCCAGCAGGAGGAGGAGGTGGTGGAACAGCAGGCTGCAGATCAGCAGGGGGACGGCGGGGGTCTGGAGGGGTGGGGCGGCGTTGCAGTCCTGGCCGTCCTCACAGCGGGACTGTTGGCACAACACCCCCTTGAACTCGGGCGGGCAGACGCACCTCTGGCCCTGGTAGCAGGTGCCCCCGTTCTGACACAGCAGCAGCTCCTCGTCACACATGTCGGCTGAGAGACCCGACAGGAGCACAGGGGGAGGGGGGGGGGGGGGGGGGGGGGGGGGGGGGGGGGACACAGAGCGGAGAGAGAAAGAGAAAAACCAAAGTGAAACAGGAGAAAGAGTTGCAAGCAAAATCGAGAAGAGCGTGCAAAGTGACAGTGACAGGCGGTAAAGAGGCATCGGGGGAGTAAAGAGAGAGAGAGAAGAGAGAGAGAGAGGTGCGTGTGAGAGGAAGTGACAGATCGGAGGAGGGATATAAGAGGTGGTGGGGGGACATGTAGGAAACAGACAGGGAACAGTGAGTGGGAGGAGGACACACAAAAATCCAGGGCAAAAAGAACAAGGTAGAAACAAGACAGAGATGGAGAGGGATAGAGAGATCAAGAGAGGGCGAGAGAGAAAGAGAGAGGCAAGATAAATTCACCAGCCTCGGGGACAACAAGCGGCTACACCTGCCTATGTCATTGGTGTTTTTCTATCTCTTCTCTCTAGGCCAAGTTATCAGCGGAGTGTGCATCTCACAGGAGTGAGGCAGTCTGTGTGTCTCTTAAGGTTGTATATGTTGGGCCAATCTTTGGACCATTGTGGAATGTCATTAAAAAGCAATAAAAAGGCATTACAGAAAACACAGCGGTATTAATACCACACCACTTGACCTAGAAATGGGACGGTAAAAATAGAAAGGGGCGAGTGCTCGTTCCCATCTAAGATCCTTAACTACTTTCAAAGACATAGGGTGTCATTGTGTTACTACATCTAGGGTGACCTAAAGCTTGATGGGCATTATGCCTGTCTGCATGTGTGTGTCTATATGTGTTTCTATGTGTGTATGTGTGTGTCTATGTGTGTGTGTCTTATGCGTATGTGTGTGTGTGTGTGTGTGTGTGTGTGTGTGTGTGTGTGTGTGTGTGTGTGTGTGTGTGTGTGTAAGATGATGTGTATAGAGCAGACTCCATGAGCCCTCGCACAGTCTCTGACTAGCTGGTAGATGTTAGATTATGGCGTAACGCCATAATGGGGTTAGGGGGTGACAGGGTAATCAATTAAAGGAGCAAGTGATGCTGCTAACGAGCTTCATGATCCACTCCCCCAGGACTAAAGAATATGCTCAATGTTCAGTGGGCTAAGAAACACCATTCATTAGCATGAGCAATCTGCTCAACACTGAATCCTACGCACACGCACACACACACACACACATTGACATGCACATGCACACACTCACACATACACACATTGGCATGCACATACACATTCCCAAACACACACACACACACACACACACACACACACACACACTAACATGATCACACACACACGCCCCGTCCTAGTACTCACGGTAGCATCCCTGTTTCCAGTAGTAGCCAGGGAAACAGTCGTCACATTTTGGCCCGGTGGCTCCCTCTTTACACTGGCAGAACCCTGTGCTGTTACACCGGTCATGGACAGAGCCCAGCTGATTACAGTTACACTCTGGAGAACCAGTGATGACAGTGAGGGGAGGACCAAAGTGAAAGTGAAAGGGACAAGGTTAGAAACAAGGTTGATTCATATGAAGCGTTTGAGGGTTAGATCTGCTAGGCTGCAATTCAGAGCTATTTAGTAAAAAAAACGTAGCCATATATTTTTGTGTGGGGTGTAGAGTCTCCCCCAAACAAATAGTTTGTGGGATAGTTGAAAACTGTTATACTGCAGGTGGTATGTGGGATTTTATTCTTGAAATAGACAAATTTACAATAATTATAAATTAAATAGATAATTGGAAATATTGATATTATAAATATTGTTCAGTTAATGATATAGTATTATGGTTTATCATTTAAAAAGTAGTGTCGCTGTGTCTATTTCATAATATGTTTTCCATTGTAATGTTGACCATTGATGTTTTGTATTAATTTGTGTTTGCTAAATAAAAATACTAAAGTAAAGTAAGCATTGCTTACTTTATCTTTCCACTGTTTCCCATTGACCATGTCCTTCTTGCAGTAGCAATTGTGTATAAAGGGGGCGCTGGCACTCTTTGCTAAGCCACTGCATGTGTAATTATCTATTTTTACCATTTGCATGATGTGATCCGCGAAAGGTCTTTATGACAATTTAGTGGCACACCTAAAGACAAAGGTTGGGAACCACTGTTCTAGTTTACCCTTTTGATCTCACAGACTTATCACAACAATGATAGACTATTATATAATGACTATATATATTTTTTGGATATCAATCACAAGAGTGATGGACTATGTGATGGATAAAAAAGATTATACTTGAATATGGAATCGAGGTTAGCAATAAGTGGAGGATCCCTCTCTCTGTCTCTCTATGAAAAAAGATAGAGTTGTTTTTCATTTAAAAGCGATTTCAAATTATGCATTATATTCATAGGGTTACATCATTTATTGAATGCCTCACTGCATGCTACAGTTTCATAGGTGTGTTTCGAGGTCATGGTTATTTATGTGTTTTTCTGTGTCTGTGTTTGTGCGTGTGGCTGTCCATGTAGGTGTGTCAGTATGTGTGTGTATGTATGTGTGTGTGTGTGCATGGTTGGTGTGTGTATGTGCATGAGTGTGTCTGTGCGTGTTTGTGTGTGTGTGTGTGTGTGTGTGTACCCACGTTTA
The DNA here is from genome assembly GCA_026745465.1 of Lota lota. Lineage (NCBI taxonomy): Eukaryota > Metazoa > Chordata > Actinopteri > Gadiformes > Lotidae > Lota > Lota lota. Next base: position 4,311,006 of record JACYXH010000522.1, read on the forward strand.
TTTGTGTGCATGTGCACATGTATGTGTGGTGTGACAAGACTAAAGTGTGTGATGAAAGTGCTAACTGACACATATACACATAGTGTGTATACGTGGAAGCAAAGGTTCATGCTAGCTAGTTGCTAGCATCACCCTGATGTTAGTTTGTATTATTTCTAACCATGCATGTGTGCCAGTAGGCTGGCAGGGAGGCTAATGGGGCCGTATTTGTGCTGACTCCGACGCACCGGCCCCATCGTGTCCCCCAGCCATGGCTAGTTTACCCTCTAACCCCCTGCAGTACACCCACAGATGGATCCAACGCCACAGCGCATTCTCACTTCACAGCCCGCGAACAGGATGACCTTCTTAAACAAGGCGTGTTGTTAATTAAGGGAAAAATTAAAAATAAGGAGCCAAACAGCATGTACAGTAACCTGGGCTTTCTATTTTTCCCAGAGAATATGCAAATATGCTGGGTATTTCGGGTTGCTGTTAATAATTTAGCAGTAGGAGGTAACACTGGCTGAGTGCAACGCTCCACAAATGCCCCAAAAAAAGAATGCACTGATAATGCACTACAAATAAATAAATTAATATATTTATTAAACACATAAATAAATACATATTTTTACTCCTCCTCTTGGGAATAAAAAAATAAACAGAAATAATTTGAATATCTTAATATGATCTGATTTGTTATGAACTTTTCCCACCACAACACAAAAACTGTCTAAAATAGTTCACGCTTATTTAAAATATGTACACGACCTCACCAGTTCTCCCCTTTTTTAATTTGAACTTATTTTTACTTCAACTGACCGACGCAGACGCTCTCGTCGTCCAGCTCTGCCGAGGCGTTGCGGAAGTATCCCAGGCGACAGTGCTGGCAGTTCTGTCCCCGGGTGTTGTGCTTACAGCTGACGCATGTCACGATGTTCAGGTAGTCGATGTAGCTGCAGCGGTTGGAATGGCCATAGCACTCACAGTCTAGGAGGAGAGAGGGGGACCAATACGCTTAGCTAAAGGTGCTGGTAGTGGTTGGTTATGCAGAATGTAGGCCTACATGTGTTTTACAGTTGAGGCAAGTGAATTAGAAATGTGTGAAAAATGTGTGTAAAATGTATTTGGGATGCAAACTATGTACTGATTCATATGCAATCAAATGTTACAGTATATTCATTATCGATATCATGATGTGTCACTTTTCTTGCTAATGATTGAGGTTGAAATAGAGAGGAGCTATTTATAGATAGTCTTCAATTATTTCTACATTTTGAGCAAGCTGCTAATTATTGTATGAGTGAGGTTGGTTGTTAATGTATGTGAATGTTAAATGCATGTCTGTGCTTGTGTCAATGTTTTATATGTAACTAATGAAGGGCTTGAATCCTAGCTTTGATTTATCTCCTTTGTAAATATCCTCACTGATGATGAACATTTTTGCAAATCATTTCTTAATGCAACAGATACCTCAGTATGCACGCCATGAAGAATGTACAACAGGTGTTCACCTCATTTGAGATTCAATAGATGCTATTTATACAGCAGTTCTTTTAAGCAGGCGTTTCAAAAGCTAATTGGTAATGGATAATTAGTCAAACGGATAATCTGGACCATCATTAGTCTACTAGTGTTTTTGTTTGTTTGTGGTTGTTTTTTGTTATATTCTTTCTTTTTTTTTTGGGGGGGGGGGGGGGGGGGGGTATGTCTGTGTGTGGGAAAGATTGAGGGGGTGTTGAGGTGGGGGTGGGGTAGGCTGTTCCCTGCTCCCATATTTCTTGAGTGTGTGTTGGGTCCTTCATTAAGATTGTATTAAGCTTCACAAGCTGTAGCAGCTCCACTGTATACCCCAGCTGCAAGGCATCGCTGTCCTCTAAAGAGGCGTATTACGGGCCATGTTTATGCAAATACACATTTAAATGCACATAACAAAAAGAAGGGAGCTTAGCTGTTTAATCAGCCATCATGTGATTATTGTATTATTGTTTGGTTGATGAGCCCAGCTGAAATATTAATGGGCCGGTTTTAAAGGGAGAGACCCATAAAGTGCCTCTCTCTTTCTCGCTCTCTTTGGTAACGGAGCAGTGGGGGAGAGAGAGATAGAGATAGAGAGAGCGAGCTGCTTAATGAAATATAGATGTTCAATTACTCCATAGACAAGTGTGGCAGTGGGACACTGTTCTCCCTCGCAAAACTAACCAAAACATTCAAGATGCTTCCCAGTCCGTGTTTATTGGTTGGTAATTGCCCGCCTCTCAATTGGTGCATTACATCATGATGTGATGTAATGGAATCAGCTTGTTAAAGGTAAAACGGTGGTCTTATTTCAGCTAATTAACAACATTGTTATGATAAATGGGATGTACGGGATGTACTGCATGCATGTAAAATATGGTGAAATGATGTGCTTCACATATTACGTATGGGCGTACCAATTTGCCTTAAATAAGCAAGAGCTAACATTGGCCTGCGTGACTTAATGCAAGAATTGAACGTGGGGATACCTACCTCAAACACCATGAAGGGAAAGAGAATGGCAAGGATACAAAAATGAAAGACAAATGAACATGGAAAACCTGCAAAGTGACTACTTAATAAAATTATCGAATATATATATTTTTTAGTAGTGTCCATTTTTGTTTTGTAATGTACACATGTATTGTACATTTGTCCCCCACAGATTTTGCCTCTTTAAAACAACACTCCTATGAAAAAATAGAAAAAAGATTCACCACGTCGTGTTTAAACGTCTAAACCCCAGCCGATCTAATCCTTGAGGAACCCCCCCCCCCCCCCCCCGGAGAGCACAACTCACACTCTGGTCCTGTGCGCTGGTCTTACCTTTGAAATCGTCGTATATGATTCCAAACAACTGTCTGGCCTGGGGCCCTCCCAAGATCAAGAGTCCCAGAAGCCCTTCAGGGATTAAAGGAATCTGTGGTTTAACACTCGCTCTGCTTGAGTTGTCTATCGGCACCTACGGCACTATTCCACTCACACGCGGCTGTAGCCTTTGGGCGCGACTGTTGGTGTTATGGAAAGGGCATAGCTAACGTAAGGGGCATGGGAAACTAGCATCTATAAACCACTGGGTATTTTCTATCGGAATCAGTTCACGAGCTGCTTTGTTTAAATCATTTATGCCTCGTAGGTCAAGCTCTAAGAAGCGTCAACAAGTATTCTAATAGATACTGTTGATAGATATATACTGCAGATATAAACCAGTAGATACTGTAGATAGATAGATAGAAAGATAGAAACCAGTAGATACTGCTGATAGAGATAGAAAGATATAAACCAGTAGATACTGCAGATAGATATAAATAGAAAGATAGATATAGAGGGATAGAGATAGAAAGATATAAATATATATAGATAGAGAAAGAGATAGAGATAGATAGATAGAGATGGATGGATAAATATAGATATAGATATAGATACATAGATAGCAGCTAATAAGCAGCATTATTATAACTACATTATATTTACTTAGAATTATTTTTGTGGAACTACACTACGCTACACAACCAGGTAGATACGCTCATGTGAAATCTATACCTTTCTTTCTCTCACTCCCCTCCTCCTCGTTGACGTCTTTCTCCTCCCTCCTCCCAGAAGACCTGTGTGTTGTTCCCGTGAAGCTCCCCTCTCCTCCATGTGTCAGAGGGACAATATACACTGTGAAGGAGCAGGGCTTTCTAACTAATCTATACAGCGAAGGACGTCTCTCTGGCTGCTCCACCGGCCTAAATACAGCCAGGGTGCCGGCCTCTAAAGCACCAATATAGTTCAGATAGATCTCATTGACTTTTCTAGTGTCACCTGACACTGTTCACTAACAAGCAAAAGCGTGGAGGAATGACTAAAGGATTTGTTTATATATATTTTTGTTAATTTAATATGTCTAAGTTCAACCAAAACAATATATGCCATTTGGTGAATGCTTTTGTGCAAAGCGCCAATACCGGGATGGCATACATTCTTGGCTGTCAGTTTGTGCTCACATTCCCGAAAATGGATCTAATGAATCGTGGCCCTGGGCCACAAACGTTTGTGATGCCACCACGTAAAAAGTTAATGTTGTTGATGAACTAGCATGATGGTGGGCTGTACTATGCACTATGTAAAGGTTCATCTATATTATAGGTTGTGTTTCCAGCACCAGCTCCTGGGTCAGGTTCATGTGCCCCCGGTTGAACAGGAGCTGTTAGTGAAACATAACAGTTACTGGGAGGACACAATACACAAAGGAATTCACCTTGGGTGTTTTTTTTGTTCCCTACACCTAAAGCAAGGGTGTGAGAAATGCGTTATATGCAATGTGTGTTTGGAGCTATTAGTTGCTGTTTGATGCCGAACTACACCGGATATCGCAGCACTGTATTTCATCTACGTTGGGAAATATTTGATGGCGCGTTTAATGATCCTCAAGGATATGGCTCTAATTTGCTTTCCATTGTAATTGTGATGACAAACAAAAAATGATTTTTCCAAAACAGACGTTTCATTAAAATTATCGAAATGCCTCTTTAAGAATTAAGTTAAATCTTGTAGCACAAACAACCTTTCATGTTGAAACATTTTATGGGTAAGTTCACAGTATCTGCCTCACTGTAACGAGCTCAATGCACATGCAACATTTATTAGACTTTTCATTGTTCTTCATCTGAATTCTCTTTTTCTCTCTGTACCATTTTCCCCGAGGGGTTTAATGCCATTCTCAGGGTCCTTTGCTTCTCACTGAAATGCAGCAAGAACAATTTCATATCAATACACTTGTATGTAGTCTATATACAATTAGCACTAAACAATGTAAATTAATCACAATAAGGAAGAACAAATCTACCTCACATGCATGAGGAACGTTATCATCAGCTATTCAACAAACTCTTTACAGCCCTTTACTTTTCCTAAATACTATTCGCGTAACACTCTGGAATGACCAGGGGTCTCACAATCTTGGATGTAGGCCTACAGTAAGAGATTAATGACTTTAGAGATAAAGATAGCAGGTACATATAACAGTAGATGGCCGGAAGTCCTTTCAGCTAAATGCTTTTATCTTCCTACTACTTTACTGGTCAGACAATTAGCTTCAGTTTCACTTTGCTTGCTTAACTTCTACGATTCACCATAGTAAAGGTATATGAATCATGTTGCAACACTACTTGTAGCCCTCTCCTGGATCAAACACAAAGTACCCAGTTTTATGTATCAACACATTTACACAATCTCACAAAAAATAGTGGCAAATGCTGAAGACAAGCCTTGTCCTGCTCTTATTTTTTTTGGGATGACACAGAGTTTGAGGCTCACTGGCAGGGGAGTACTGAACTAAGCAAGACTCGCCACCTCGTGACCATCTTCCTCGTGTCATCATCACAAACGCCCTACAGCTCATACCTCAGCAGCAATGTGTGGCACTACTATACGAGGGGGGGGATTCCAGTGAGGCAGTGCTAGTGCTAACAGATCGGCAGAGATTTGAGCAATGCTCTTTAGGGTAGATCTGTATCACCCCCCTCATCCAGATGCATAGCATCACCCACAGTCATATCTTCAGTAGTTCTCATGGAGTTAGTGTTGCTGCCAGCTTCCTGAGTCCCCTTGTGGAGTTCCCCCCCTTCTCCCTCCCTGAGGCTTTCTCCTACCCACCCACCCACTCTCTATCCCCCCCACCCACTCTATCCCCCCACCCCCACCCCTCCCCACACACCCACGACAACACCGACACCCCCGCGGGCTCACATCTGTTCTCCCGGCAAAGCCCAGGAACGTCCCCATTCCCCCCCACCCCCCCACCCCCCCCACACACCCACACACGGCTGGCATTGGACCACTGATATTTTTTTTATCAAAGTGAAACACCTCACCCATCCCCATCAACACTCTCACTCTCTTCTCTCTGGTCCAGCTTCTGCCTCACTGGACCACTTTTGGTACCACAAGCATCCCCATCTCGCTCTCTTTCTCTCTCTTCATTAACTCTCATCCATCACTACCTCAGAGAAGGGGGAGAGCCGGGGCTGGGGATCTGAAAGGTCGTATCAAAGGTATAAAGCATTATTATGATTATTATTATTAGCATAAAGTCAGCTTGTTAGCCCTGGGAGAGGTAGGTGGGGTAGGAGGGATGATTGAAATGGCTCCCGGTGTAAATCTTAATCAGTTCAACCTCCAGTGTCTTCTCGTCAGACATGGGGAGTATTTGGATTCCCCAATGTTTATTCCCAGCATTTGATTAGTTGGACAGTTTGTGCCAATAAATGTGTGTTTGTCTGGGTGTGTGTGTGTGTGTGTGTGTGTGTCTGTAATGATGTGTGTGCCTGTGTGTGTGTGTTTGTGAATGTGTGTATTTGTATGTGTCTTTATTTGTGTGGGTGTGCATGTGTGCATGTATGTGTGCCTATAATTGTGCGTCTGTGTCTGCAACAGTGCGTTAGTATGTGTGTGTAACTAATTGAGTGCACAAATGTGTGCTTTTCTCAGTGTGTCTGTAACTGTTAGTGTGTGTGCATGTCAGTGTTTGTGTATGTGTCAGTAATTGTGTGTGTGTGAGTGTGTGTGTGTATTTGTGTGCGTGTCTCTGAACAAGGACCCTGTGTGTCTGAACCATGAAGATTAACCGTTAAGTGGACCAGTACCTTCATTGGCCCTCCACTGCCAATACTACTCCACTCATCACTCTTCATCCCAGACCCCCACCAACTATCCACCCTCCTTGTCTCCGTGGAGCCACTCACATCTACATTAACTAGATTTCAATGTCACTGGGGCTGATTGAATTAGTTACCTTAGTCTAAATGTTATCTGATACAATGCTGGGTAACATTATGACAGGATGCATAGAACAAGCGCAGGCGATTCAATTAGATCGGCCAAAATTTTACGAGAGGTAACACATCATGCGAGACATCAGGTTGACTTAAATTGAGATTGATACTTATTATACCCTACTATACTACCTCTAGGTTCAGCTATTACACATGCTTTATGGGTATTGCTGTCTGTCTACAGTAATCTAGATCTATGGGTGTGGCTTACCCTCTTTTTCTTCCAGCCTTGACTCTGACAGTTTGGTTTCGAGCAAACCTGGGACAGCATTTAGATTCGTCTCGTGTGAGATGGGACCTATTGAAGTTTCAGATAGCCGTGGAGGTAGTTTAGTCTCTTCAGCGAGTGGAGAAGGCAGCTCTCGAGAAACAACCAGGAGAGGTTCGGTGACTTGTTTGACAAGTTGTTCCACCAGCTCCGACTCTTGACTGGGGATTGGCGCTTGGCGTGTAGATTCGCTGTGATGGGTTGATATGGTGGGATTGTTCTCCTCTGAGGGGATTGGCGTGAAAGGGGAAGGAAGAGCCCCAGCTGTGGGCGGATGCAGAGGTTCAGTGGATTCTGTCTCAGTGACAGATGAGGTTTCAGATGCAGTGGTGGTGGTGGTAGAAGCGATAGTCTGTGTCATAGTGTCGGCTGGGGTTGCGACCTCTACATCAGCGGTTAGTGTAGGAGACGTTCCTGCGTCTGAGGCATCGGCGATTGTAGGGAAAGACAAGGGGAATACAATGAGGAAGGAGGAGGCCAGGCCTCGTCATTAGCATACGAGATGCTGCCTCAGATGGTTTGTGCAGAAGAAAATCCCCTGCATTCCATTTCTCTTTCCTATGTAGTGTGTGAGTGGAACACATCCACACGCACTACACACACACACATTAGGGTTAGAATGTACAATGTAAGTGTGATTTCACACTGCTAAGATAGGTTAAATCTAAAGGCATCCATTGTAGCATGGTGTTTTTTTTATTTTATTTTTTACATAATGTCTGTTGAAGGTGTGACTATCCTGGGAAGAGGAAACCTTTATACAGTTGTACTGTTTTGATTCATGTTAAAGTCATTCCGAGCTAATTGCATGTACATTATTTATATTTAATGTGGAGAAATATAATTATCAGCAATTCTTTGAAAGTCTTTGTTATTTTTATTCAAACCAAATAATCGATTGACTATACTTGTGGTAAAAATATTGTCAGACCTTTTACCTTTATTTAGCTAAGTATTTATTTACAATTATAAAGATTTAAATGTTAAAAACAATAAAAAAAAATAAAAAGATTATGTGGGTTAAAGTTGAATAATTATTATAAAATTGTATTGTATGCAATTTACTGTCTGCCTAATTGACCTAAGCTTAGGGACCACAATACCACAGTCAGTACAAAGATATATCCAACTTCTACTGCATTTAAAGCACAGAATAAACACAGGTAAGGTAGTTCACTGCACACTAGTGGGACACTACTTTTGAAAGGTTTTAACTGAACTGCAGAGCTGTGCAAGCTACATATGGTTCTAGTACTACTTGCTAGTTAGGGTGGACCCCTAAGTGTCCTTAGTCTTGGTTCAGTCTTTCCTACCTGTAAGGGTTTGAGAACTGAACTCTGGTTCTCCACCCCAGGTACGGGCGGTGGTGTACAGGGTGAATTCTATGCAAAAAAGGGAAAAAGGTTTGAATCTAAGTATAGTTGAAAGTGTTTTGCTTATTTACCCCATGCACTCAGTCAATTGGTGCACTGAAAGGCTGAGCTGAATTATTGCGTAATCATGTGACATGTGCCAGTCTGTCTACACAGATGGACTGACTAACTGTCCCCTGACACTCTGCGGTGCACACACACACATACACACACACACACACACACACACACACACACACACACACACACACACACACACGCACGCAGGAAGGATGGCAGGAGGGTGGGGGGTACTCATTTACTCACTCTCATTTATTCACACTCTAATGCATATACAAACATGTTAGCAGCCCAGTACAGACACACTGACGTAGGCAAGCTATGTGGGTCACGCACCCAACTTACGCGCGCACACACACACATACACATACAAACATACAAACACACACACCCACAAACACATTTGCATCTAATGACATAATTTGCAGCTTGCATATGTAACCAGCATTAATCATAAAAAAAATAATAACAATAATAGCAATAATATTCCATGCCAGCTGTCAGTCTGAGCATTGCGATCAGCCATTACTACAACTTGACTTAACCGCAGACTAATGAACACATTGCTATTCAGGAGGACCCCGGGCGTCGCCAGGACCCCTGATGGCAAGCGCTGAGTGACAGCATGAACGCTATTAATGTGTCACATGATTTCCTGGACATGCTCCTGTCTCTGGCTTGGAGGCACGGCGCGGCGTGTTCGGGATTTGCAAGATAGAGTTTTTAAGTGAGGAGGAGAACAAGGCTGAGGGAGACATTGTGGCAATACTAGATGTGTGTGCCTTTGTACAATGAATATTGTCCATTGTTGTGTGTTGCGTCTGTTGTGTGTGTGGGTGTGTGCACGCAGTTTCTAATCTTCTGTCACTAATTTGATTTGCACATAGTTGTGTGTCTGCATGTATTCTGTTGTATTAAAGGGGTTTGAGCATACATACGCCCCCCCTCCCCCACACACAGAAAATAACCAGTAGGGGTCACGGTGGGGTCACGTCGAGAGGGATATAACCTAGTGAGGCTTAGGGGTTTTATTTTTTTATGTTTTTTCGTTCCACTGGCCACGCCCCCCCATCTACTCGCCCATCTCTCCCCTGGACCAATGGGCTCGGTGCTCCACGGATCAGAGTCTCACCAGAGGCCCCACTAATCCCATCTGAGCGTGCAAGGCTCAGTGCACCTGGCCGTGGGAGAGATATGATGAACAATTTGCCTCGTCCCTAACCCCGTCATGTAGCGATGCTGCTAGTGTCCTTAGCTAACTGTGTCTCTGGTAGTCTCTTGGTTATTACGTTGTTAGATTTAGCATCAAAATCTTAATGTGGCATGGTCACTGACCAGTCGAATACACCACAGCACCGGTTGCACGTTACTATGTGCTTCAATGACTTTAGTTATTTACATTTCTTTGTGAGTAAAAGCAATTTGTGTATGATGTCACAGCATCTAGATGCTATTGAGGTATTAAGATGTACACTGTGTGTGTGTGGTTGTGTGCTCTCTCTGTAGCCTATGTGTCTGATGGCACATCAGTGGTGACATTTCAGTGATACCCAGGAAGAAGAGGAGATGATGAAGATGATGTATGGGTTTCACTGAAGTGCACCATATGCTAACCGTAACTCCAGACACAGACACAAAGCACAGACAGACAGACACGAAGCACTGACAGACTCTTTCATTTGACTGTTGCTTTGTTTCAGTGTCATGTCTTAGACAATTCATATTTCGATCAGGTACTCAAATCACTGACTCCCTGCCTTCTCTTAATGTAGGCCCGACAACAGTAACCATGAAGAAATTTTGCGCTGTTCAACAAAAACCCTTAATGCATTTCCGTATCTAAAAAGCAAAGTCTGATGACATCGCATTTGGGTGCCAAAATCCCAGCTCCGCCCACCTCCTAAGTGCCTCTCTGCAGGAACACGAGAGGTCCACTGACTGCCAAGATGGCAGGTTTAAATTTAGCATGAGCTTGAGCAACTTCTGAGGACCACTTTACATAGGGCAACTGACAGAATGTATTCTTGTCCGTTCTGCACACGGCTAAAAGTCAGTCAGTCAGAACAAATAAAGTCCAACTGTCTGATAGCTTGACGCTCTGAAGGTCTGGCCAAGGATTGCAGACGACGTTTGAAGTTAATGTCCCTGAGATGCAGCGGATGTACATCTTAAGACCTCGGATGACTTGCTTTGTTAACGATGTATGCTGTACACGCAAGCACAAATACACACAATGGCACAGCAACACATCTTGCACCGCCACATACACACGTTTTCCCCCCGTAACTCATCAGAACGATATCTTGTTTATTATAACTAACCCGCTACTTATTCGCACCTTGTTGAGGTTCCGTGGTAACTGTTGTTGAGCATTCTTCCTCTATGTTGGCAGTGGTGAGTATTGATGTACTTTCCCTTTCACTTTCACTTTCTGTATCATCTTCATTCTCACCTCCAGCCTCCTCCTCAGCTTCAGGGGCAATAAAAGTGACACTTATGGCTCTACTTTCTATCCCTTTTGATAAGCATTACAGGTCAAACCGTGGCAATTTTAGACAATAGAAAAAAGGATCTCCATTCAATTTGTGCTAGCCCTTTGCCAATATAAGTGACTATAATCAAGCTCTCATTATGTCTGCTGTTTCGCCTGGTGTAATTGAATTAGCTTTATAGAGAGTAGGGCTTAAAGCAGTGAGACTTGTGCATGGCAAGTCCGGTTGTTTAGTCTCCCCGTTAGCGAGAGGCTGTGCCGTTAGACCATGTGAAGGGAGCAGGCCTGTGCTGTCAGGGTTGATGTAGCCACTTTGCCGATCGTTTCTGTCTAACAGCTCCGAGGCTGAGAGCCTCTCTCCACAGAGAGAATCCTTAATCAAATTCCCTTTTATTCCTGCCTCCCTGAGCTCCTCACCCGGAATCACACTGCATTACAACTCACTAACACATTCCCACATCCTTCTCTCCACTGCCCCCCTCTCTCTCTCTCTCTCTCTCTCTCTCTCTCTCTCTCTCTCTCTCTCTCTCTCTCTCTCTCTCTCTCTCTCTCTCTTTCTACCTATCTCTACCTCCCTCTCTATCTGCCTCTATCGCTCTCTTTCTCTACCTATCTCTACCTCCCTCCTTATCTACCTCTCTCTTTTTACCTTTCTCTCCCTCTATCTTTCTCTATCTCCCTCTCTCTACCTCTCTCTGTCTCTCTCTCATTCTTTCCCTACCTCTCTCTCTCTTTCTACCTCTCTCTTGATCTCTCATCCTTCCCCTCTTACGTTTCTTTTCCATCTATCTGCAGCACTGTTTTGAGTTAAAAGAAAAAGGAAAAAAGGAAAAAAGTGTTGAAGAAATGCTCCAATGGAAGCCTTTGCCCTGATGGAACCAGAGAACAGGACCGTTAGCCATGAACATGATACAGGGCTGACAGAGAAATTAGATGCTAGACATCTATAGGTAGAGATTCCAGCAGAGGAGGGAATAGAGGATCCACACATGACAATAAAACGGGAGAGAATGTAGGAATGTAACTGAAAATCCATCAACAGACAGATGGAAATTAGAGAGAAAGGGAAAATGAGAAGGATAGAAGAAGAGGATATGAACCACCACATCCTTGGCTTTCTTTTTTGTTTTTTTGTTTTTACTTACTAGAACCAGAGGGGGAACCAGCAATAGCACCTGGAAGAGAAAAAGAGAAGGAAGAGGAGATGAAAATGTGTTTACTCACGCAGTGCCTTAACACTCTACGCTGGCTCACTTATCAGATTCAGCTGGTGGTGCGGAAAGCTGGAGTGGGATTCTTTCAAAATAAAAAAATCTCTCGGAAGACTCTCAGAGGCTTTGAAGTAGAAACTAAACTTCAAACTTCCATTCCTCTGACTACAGTTAACATGTAGAAAGCTCTGTAACCCAAATACTTCTTTATGTGGGGTTTCTATGCTGTCATTATAGTGAACACACAATATACACATAACATATACAATTCCTGTTATGAGTCATAGTGCTTTTGCCCATTATTGAAGACACTATTAAAACATTATAACCTTCAAAGTGAACCTGTGATGTATAGTGTACTTTAAAATGGAGGCAGGATGTCTGTGGGTAAAGGTATGAGAAACTCCCGGACACAATAAGATAATAGAAGTGCTGAGGATGGCATAGAGCAGGTAAACCATTTCGCTGTGTAGTGTGTGTGTGTGTCTGTGAGCGTGCATGCGTCGTGTGTGTGTGTGTGTGTGTGTGTGTGCATTTGTGTGTGTTTTTCCCTGTGCATGTCACTGTGTACATCTGTGCAAGTGTCGGTGTCTGTAACTCTGAAAAGTGTAATAGTGAAAGTATGCGTGTGGGTGCCTCTGTGTGAATTCATGCATTTGTATATATTGGGCTGTGAGTAACTGTGTGTGAGTGTGTAAGAGAGAGAATGTATGTTTGTTTGAAAGCTGAATCAGAGGGAGGGGCTGGCCTAGTTTATTCTTTTATCATAGGAAGCAGGCTGGCTATGTTCTCCAAGAGGATTTCTCCCACCAACACTACTAACACTGCTTCTTGTCTGCTACTCTGCTGCAGTTCTGGGTCTTGCTGAGGGAAGAAGGAGACTCTGCTTATATTTTCCTCATCTCATTCTAATGACATTGCTCTCCTCTTTAATCTGCACCATCATTGATTGCTGCTCGTTTTCATTTATTACAATCACTGCATGAAAGGAATGAATGCGCTGAATCAACCGTAGTGTACTTACGAATGGTCAATTTATGAAAATAACAGATATAGATTTTTTTATATAATACTATGTTAAATTATGTATGGTTGTTGGTTAAGGATTTTTCAACTTGAAGCTAAACACGATCAAAAGTGCAGTGCTAATCCTATCCACATGAATTCATTTTAAAACAAACTGAATTTGAATTAGTTAACATCCGGTAACCAACCAACACCATTAAGTAAACCCCCTGTTTCAGCGCGGATTGGGACACTTAAGAGATTTAAAAAATCTGTTTCGGGCTGAGAGTTCTAGGAAGAAGGGGGCATGTCATTCCCATGGTTACGACCCATCCCAACTTTGAGATACTTTTTAAAGCTGGTACCGTCGTCGTGAATGACCGTTATAATGAGTGATGCTGTGTATGAAATGCGCCACAAACCGTGGCGTTATACTATAAGTGTCCGAGAAGCTTAACCCTCTCGGCCATCAACAACAGCTGCTCAGGTCGTGATGTCGAATTTCCTCGGAAAATGAACGCAAAGAACACAACTTGAGTTTGGAGCTGAGTAGAACGTTTACAAACAAGTTGGTGGAAACTGGCAAAACATGGCAGATATTACTATATTTAATAAAACTTAAAGATGATTTTGGGTTCACGTTATTCATAACATTATTGATTCTTGCAGTAAGAGACATCCATGCGTCTAGATTAAATGACTTCAGCCTGAATAATACGTACAGGTGTTGGGGGATCCGTTGGGCACTGGCAGGTAGGAGCCAGCCTTCCAGGACTTGGCTTTGAAGCCCTTTTTGCAGCGCTGGCAGTCGGGGCCCGTGGTGTTGTGCTCACACTGGCACTGGAGGTTACCGTCCTGGAGCAGGCACTGGGAGGCGTGGAGGTTACACTTACACCTGCACAACCAGAGAGAGCAGACACACCTGGTTAAGAACGCCTGTGTCAGTGGGTGTGTGTGTGTATGTGTGTGTGTGTTAGAGCGAGAGAGAGAGATCTTTTTTTGCATGACCTGCACTGTTAAAGAGAGAGAGGTAAACCATGTTTCTTTTTACATGACCTGTAGTCATGGTGACGCAGTATGTCACCCACTAGAAGGATAAACTTGTTAAAATGTGTGTGGATCACTATGAGAGAAAATAAAAGAACAAACACATTCACAAACACACAAGCCTGAATTCCTTTGGAGAGCTAACTAGGTTAATATGATTGCAATCAAAACATGAATTAGTATAATTGTTTTAATGTGTGACGTGTTGTTTGCTGAGAAGATGTTACATAAAAAAAAAGAATGCAAAAAAAAATGATGAGTAACAAAAGGTGTGCACCTGTGTATAGAAGTGGAAAAACAAGACACAACTAAGCAGAACTGAGAGATCTTAGCTTTACAGACAATACAGCTACCTAACTGGGGACCATAATGCAAAGTCACCGAGCACACTTTGGTAGTTCATATATTTTCTCCAGGCCACTGGTTCATCCGTCATTTAAAAATAACGTTAAACATTAAACTTGAGCTCTTATGTCATAAATATACAAGTACACTTTCAGTCTGAAACAGTGAGTAATAGAGAAAAGGTTCACTGGCATCTATGCTATTTTCTAGGGACACAGTAAAATGCATGTAGCAGAGAATTTGTATATTGTATGCATTGTGCATGCGTTTATATAAAGCTTGTGCGTTTGTCTGAATGTCTGTGTGTGTGCATGGACATGTGTGTGAATAGTGTATGTGTTGTGCATGTGTCTGTGTGTGTGTCTGTGTGCATAGTGTATGCGTAGCGTTGTGTGGCACAGGGAAAGTGGTCACCAGGTGCCCCTGCTGGTCGGACCCAGGATCTAACGTAATGATGAAGAGGAAATGAGGATCTCCGGGACACCCGTCGTCTAGGAATTCAAATTACAGCCTTTTCCAGATGAGCGACTCCAATCCAGTTTGTTCCGCTGGAGTGAACAGCGATCCGTCTGCATCAAATATTCAAAGAATGGCCCTGTACGTCGCCAAAATGACTGCTTCAATCTTCGTTGCTCACACTCCTCTGCGCTCCCCCCCCCCCCCCATTCACCTACGTGTCTTTTTATATATCGCACCTTCTTTTTAAACTCCCCTTTAACTTATCTTGATTCTCTCAATATTTTCGGTATTTTCTCTCCATCGGCCAACATTTCTGCGCGTTGTAAAACGAGGGAAAGTGTCTTTCATCTTTTTTACAGAAATGGCAGACAACGTGAAACCAAAACCACGTAGACGGGTCGATCAGCGTAAGTGATGATGTGATGCTTGTCTCCAGCTCCTCCTCCTCCTCCTCCTCTCTTCCTCGCTTATATATATTGCCTGGCTCCTATCTTTGATCAGGTCTAGTTGACAGCATGTGCCAGAGAGATCCGTCCAGCGACAGGGCCTTGTTTTCTAGAAGCTTCCTGAAGGACACGAGCTGTCCACTTAGCGCAGGGGGAAAATTGAACATCTCTTTTTAAAGCAGTGTGTGTGCCTGAGATATATCGAAAGTGTGTGTGAGACAGGTGTCTTGTTAGTGTGTGCGTGTGTGTGTGCAAAGAGTGTGTATGTGCGCATTTCTTTTTGTAGTATCTGTATATGCATAGTGTGTGTATGCATAGTGTTTGTGTAGTGTGTGTGTGTGTGTGTGTGTGTGTGTATGCATGCTCATGTGTTTGTGCACGTGTATATATAGTCTATGCATCTGTTTGTGTGATTGTGTATGTATGTGAATGCTTGTTCATGCTCATGCGCGTCTCTGCGCACGCATGCACCAAAGCGCCACCGCTTTCATTCCTGTGTGCGCACAACGTTTGAGGGTTCCACTGACAGACAGCAGATCCACAAAGTGGAGGAGTAGAGAAGGCACTGTGACTAATGTCACCGCGCTGACTGACAACGTCACTGCCTCTCATCTCTTCCGACCACCCCCCCCCCCCCCCCCCCACCATACATCTCCTCTACAAAGTGGGTGTACACGGACTTGACAACAGGATCTAACTTGTGTAGTTGAAAATCAATACTCAAGAGAAAAGTGATTTTCTAGTCATGCGTCGATGCGTAGTCTGCGTTTTAGTTTTTTTTTTCCCTGCCGCCGCCGCTGCCTTAATGGCTCCAGCCCTACCGGAGGAAATGGCCTTCCCCAAGTCAATTAGGGTTGTGTTATCTGGCAGACATTAGGGGTCTAAGTGAGTAGTTGCTTCTGCATCCATCAGTTTAACATGGTGTAGTGATACGCCCGGCCACCATTGGTCATACCGCATTTTCCTTTTTTTCTCTTACCGTTGTTTTATTTGTATCGTATCTTTCTGTTCATGTTAACACAATGTATACATACAAAAAAATATCATAGAAGTGCTATATAGTGCAATGCTGAGTTTGTTTCGGTTTATATGCTTTTATACTGTTATGCTCCTATAATCTTTGAATCTTTGTATCTCTTAAAAGATTAACCTTGGATTGAATATTTTACACTGACATATTTGCCATTTACATGGACAAGACATGTAGTGGATTTGAGGTACTACTTATAGGCGAGGCAGCCTACATTTTCTCATCTCGGACATTTCTATGGCGGAGGCCCATCCTTCGGACGTGCTTCATGTGGCGTCGGCTCAGCATCCCAGCAGAGCAACACCAGAGCTCCTTCAGCTCTGCATCAACTCTTTCCGCATCACTGGCATGACACTCAGGGCTTTTCAAGTGAGTGCCCAGGCGCCCACTCTGTATGTGTGTGTGTCTCGCTCTCTCTCTCTCTCTCTCTCTCTCTAGCTCTCATTCGCTTCCTTTCTTTCTTTCTCACTCACTTTGCACCTGATTCCTCTGTTTTGTAGCTGTTTCTTTTTCGGTCTTTTTACTGCCTTACCTCTTTCTCTCTCTCCTTCTCTCTCTCGCTGTCCCTCTCTCTCTTGCTCTCTCTGTCCCTCTCTCTCTCCCTGCCCCTCTCTCTCTCTCTCGCTCTCTCTCTGTCCCTCTCCCTGTCCCTCTCCCTCTCCCTGTCCCTCTCTCTCTTTCTCTCTCAGAAGACGGCTTCGACTTGGACTCCTGCCTTTCCTCCCCCACTTTGGTCTCTGCACACACAAATAATACATGCGGGCCCAATCAGATGTTAATGGCCACCACGTCTCTACCTCCACTGCAAAGTCATCAAAGTGAAGAGACACGGCAGCTCTTAGTAGGAGGAATTTGAAGGAAGGCAGGACAGCTGGAAGCCTACTGTGTGTGTGTGTGTGTGTGTGTGTGTGTGTGTGCGTGCGTGCGTGTGTGTGTGTGTGTGCGGATGTCCATCTGTGACTGTGCAATAATGGCCACTGTATTGATGAAGTAATATCCGTAGTCTGTCTACATAGAGGCTCATATATTCTTGTCCTGTCCCACCTCTTATGATCCAGTTGATCTAACATTTAAAGTATTAAGTCTGTCCATCCATCCTAATGATATAGGGCCAATGTGTGATTTAATGTTTGTCCCTGCTCCACATAGTCCCTCTACTGGCTGTAGCCCATGTACAGTATTTAATTATCTCAGGACTATAGACTTTAGACAGTGGGACAACGACAGCAGTAGAGGCGGCAATTAAAGAGATAAATATAAGGGAGATAAACAAACATCAAGGGGAGTCATGTGGTGCCCAAGTCTGAGAAGGCAGCTAGAAGCGACAGTTACCAGGCCTTTATTTATCTGTCTCAGCACTCTCAAGCGTTTCCTATTCCCTCTCTCTCTCTCTCTCTCTCTCTCTCTCTCTCTCTCTCTCTCTCTTTCTTGCTCTCTGGAGACCCATCTATCCATCCAGCTTTCTCTCCGTCTTCTTTCAGCCCTCTCAGATCTTGCTGTTGTTGTTTTTTTGTTTTTTTCTCGATTCTCTCTGGCTCCAAAACTCCACCCTTCTGTTCCATTCTTCATCAATACCCCCCATCCCCCCATATCAAAACTGACCCCTAAATGTCCCATCGCTCCTATCTGTCTGGTCTCCCTCACACTATTGGATTACCAATTCCTACCCTTTGCAATTCCAGCTTTTTACACCCTCTTTTTTTATACCCTTAGACCGTCTCTTATCCTCTCTAGTACAAATATGAGCACGCTCACACACACACACACACACACACACACACACACACACACACACACACACACACACACATACCCACACACACACACTCACTCTCTCTATATCCGTCTCTCTCTCCCATATATACATACACACACACACAACAGGTCCTCCTGTGCCAAACAGCTGATCGATTTCTGAACTCCCCATCCATGATTTGGAATCCTAGGGAGAGTTTCTATAGAAATGTATACTCCCCAATTTTCTCACTCGGGAAAATTGGCTCTTAGAGTATATGGTTGGCTGTTGATGAAAACAAATTACGGCGCAGTATCACTTCAGCTTTTTCTCAAAGGACAAACTATAGTAAAAAATATATAATTTTGACCTGCTTTTCCTGCATCACTTTTGCAATGTTTTGACATATTTGAAAAGCCCTCTAAATAGGGAGAAAAAACAAACACACACACACACACACACACACATTTAAGGGGAGCGAGGGAACACGCCTCAGGGAGTAGTGTAGCGTAGGAGACAGCCACCACTCTCTACACACACACACACTCAAGTCTCACATGCACTAACATGCACTCTGTCTCACGTGCACTAAAGACTTCCAGTGCTGCCGGGTCAGGGAACATTCTTAGGGTTGTAAGAGAAAAGGGTGGAGTGCCACAGAACAGATCTTCAATTATTCACAACACTAACAATGACCTTGATTGCCTTTATGAATTAAACAGCTTTTTATGAGTGTGTGTGTGTGTCCGTGAACACGTACGTGTAAATGTGTGTTTTTTTGTGAGCATGTGTGTGTGTGTGTGTGTGTGCGTGATCTTCATAAGCTCTTTTGTGTGTGGATGACATGCTTATTTTTAAGCAATACCATAAATGAAAGAGTGTGACATTATGTCATGGTGAACTTAAAAGGAAAGAGAGAGAGAAACAAAGTAAAAAAGAGAAACAGAGTGGGGTCAGAGTGTGTGGGCGTCCCTAAGCTTACCTGTGTAAATCATTTACGCAGGATACAGTTAATGGATATTGCGTGCAAGTGCTTGCGTAGCCCAATAAGAGCGGCTTGCTAACTGGCTGGGTTGTGCCGAGGAGAGAGAGACAGAGAGAGACAGACAGAGAGAGAGAGGGAGAGGAGAGTCTGTGAGGGAGAGAGACAGAGAGAGACAGACAGACAGACAGACAGACAGACAGACAGAGGGAGAGAGAGCCTCAACAGAGTCAGGGCCATATGTGGATAGCAGCTACTAAAGTATGGATGCAAAGCACCAACTATCTAAATAATGAAACTTTGTAGTCTGTTCTGTTCTCTACTATCTCTGCTGTGTGTGTGTGTGTGTATGTATGTTTGTGTGTGTGTATATGTGTGGTGTATTTGTATGTGTGTGTGTGTATCTGTGTGTGTGTGTGTGTGTACGTGCATGTGTGTCTGAAAAGCTCTACTCATGCAAATGCAGTAATGCGTGTACTAGTCTTCACAAAGCCATCTCTATGTGCTGTGGGACAGGAGCGTACAGACAAAGTTGTCCATGCTGTTTTCTCATTATACTCCAACCACTGTCTTCTACTCACGCTAGGTGTTTTAACTGGGATTCCGTTGTGATGGTTATTGTGAGTCTGGGGAAAGCGAAGAGTATCCCCTTAAACAGAGGTGAAATGGAGGTCTATAATGATAACACTCCACTCCAACAACAATCACCACCACCACCACCACCTTCTTTTTCATCATAGTGAGGGATAAGGAGAGAGAGATAGAAAGACAGAGAGAAAAAGAGAGAGAGAGAGTGAAAGATAGAAATAGAGAGAGAGAGAAAATAAATAAATAAAGGGGAGTGAAAACGATGAGGTGACAGAAACAGAGGGACTGCAGAGGTTTGATTTGATAGGGAGGTTCTTCCTGCTCGTGGCCCCCCTGCTGGCCCCCCAAGGTGGTGGTTATCCACTTTGTAGCAATGTTTCTGGCACATTGAAAGTATCTGTGTGTGTGTGTGTGTATGTATATATGGGAGAGAGAGACGGATATAGAGAGAGTGAGTGTGTGTGTGTGGGTATGTGTGTGTGTGTGTGAGCGAGTGTGTGCGTGTGTGTGTCTGTGTTTGTAAGAGAGCGATATAGTGAGAGTGTGTGGGCGTGCGTGTGTGTGCGTGTGTGTGTGTGAGCGTGTGTGTGTCTGTGTGTGGGTGAATGTGTGGGGATGTGTGTAAGTGAGCAAGGGTTCATTAAAATGTGCATGCATGATGGTGTGTGAGGATTTATATAGCGCGTGTACAACGGAATTTAATACAATTGTTCAAATCCCGCATTGCACTTGCTCAAACCTGCCGTTCTGCACGTCTCATTTCTCACACAATAGTTGGTTCAACTTATTCACAAAACAAGGATCGGTGTTTTAACCCTGTGCACATGCAAATACATTTTATTTGTATTTTCCTATATAACTATATTTTTTCTAAGCTAAATACTTGTCATTTGCAGAAAATATCCACCTGTGCTAGCCAAGATCTTAAAATAAATACTTAGTTGAATCCACCGATAAACATTTTAGTCTCCAGCCTCAGAACGGAAGAGCAGAAGGAAGAACAAGCACAACATAATCATCAGAGTTGTACCTGCACTCGGTCACACATTGAAAAGGGATGTTAGAGAGATACGTTTCTTCAGGTTGGGTCACACTTTGATTTCAGGTGGTAGTGAAGATACAATCTCCTTAGTCTACAGTTTTTTACTCACCCCTCTTTCTTCTCAGTTATGCCGTGTTCAGCGAAGTGTTTATATTAATGCTTCTTCTCAAACAGAAAACAAATAGAGCAATGTTATTTAAAATGCTAAATCAAGCAACCTGGATCCTATCTCCGGCATGTACACATTGTGTGTACTGTATATTAGTGTAAAACTCTGGTGGGACCGTAGCAGCGAGGGAGGGGCTGGTGGGGATGGGGGTGGTGGGGTGTTTATCCTGGGGAGGAGCTGGGAACTGAGCTAAGATCAGCCAGAGGACAAGGGTTAATATAATTATCCAGCTAAATCCTTGAGACTGAAAGAACATCATTAGTCTTTGCGAGAGAGAGAGAGAGAGAGAGAGAGAGAGAGAGAGAGAGAGAGAGAGAGAGAGAGAAAGTGAGAGAGAGCGAGAGAGAGCGAGAGAGAGAGAGGCCCAGCCCCTGGGCCAGGAGAGGAGGAGGTGAGAGGAGGAGGTAAGAGGAGAGGAGGAGGACGAAGAAGATCAGAGGAGAGGAAGGAGGGAAATATATAGCTTCAAACCACGCACGCACAGTTAGCTGGACAATTAGCAGCAAGACTGAAACTTGGGGCCTTTTTTTCTACTCAAAGTTATACCTAAAGATAGAAATGGTTCACAAAAGCTCTGAAATGTAGGAGCACACAATTAC
Source organism: Lota lota (assembly GCA_026745465.1). Taxonomy (NCBI): domain Eukaryota; kingdom Metazoa; phylum Chordata; class Actinopteri; order Gadiformes; family Lotidae; genus Lota; species Lota lota. The sequence goes on from JACYXH010000522.1 coordinate 4,332,671, forward strand.
AGTACATTTAGTTCAAATAAGTTTGCTTAGTAATGCAATTTACAATGACCCAATACCCTCTAAAAGAATCCTCAGATGGATGCAAAAGTGGATTGGTAATTGTTTGTTTTGTGTAAATTATGCATATTACATTGGGCTAGCATATACATAAAATAAACAATATTATTTCTTAAAGTGTCAATGTGTATTTCTAGGTGTCATGGTGATGAAATAATATAGGATTTATGAAAACAAAAGTAGTTTGACCTTCAAATCTCCACACCGTCCTTCAGAGAAGAACCAACACATGCCATTTATATGTCATTCACACATACAACACGGGACTTCCTGTCTGTGGCTCCGCCCCCCTCTCCTCCCTCCTTCCTGTTCATGTGTAGTTTATCCTGGCTGTCTACATGCACGGGGACAGTTCTACTGTAGCACTGCCATTGCGGGTTTTGAACGCACCTCGTCGTATAGTAATGCTATGCTAATTAATCTGGCTGACAGAGAACAAACCATCTTTCCAAGGACACTCTCTCTCTCTCTCTCGATCTCTCTCTCTCAATCCCTCTCTCTCTCTCAATCCCTGTCTCTCTCTCTCCCTCAATCCCTCTCTCTCTCTCTCTCTCTCTCTCTCTCTCTCTCTCCTTCTCACTCTTTTGTGCGTACTCTCTCCACCTCATGTTCTCTCACTTTCAATTCCCAGCATGCTTTTCAGCATAAAAGTCCGCTGGTGGTACCAAGAGAATCCCTCCCTCAGCCAGCCGGTTGAGGCCCAGTGCAGGCTCTACCATGAGCTGTAAAAAATATATTTATGGGAATAGGCTAAAAGGGTTTGTGTCAAGAGGAGAAGAAGACAGAAGCAAGTCACAATGAGGGTTTTATGAAGAAAAAAATTTAAGGAAAGAAACAGAAGTTAATCTACGGCAGCAAAAAGGGGAAAAGTCAAATGTGAAAATTGCTGACTACGATTTTTTGTCTTCTTCTATCTCCTGTGAGGGGATTATAAACCTCTGTTATCAAATCAGTTACAACCGTTGTGTCATAAATCACCGCGTATGAAACTGGCCAATGACACATTCTTCATTGCGTACCCCACCCCTCCCATAAGCCCCCTCCTCCCAGATTTTTGCATGCCTTTCGTTTCCGGAGAGAGTTGCTCATGAATGATTTAAAAAGTGATCTGTTTCCAAGCCTAAGCCATCTCAGAGTAGGTAGATAACACGGATGGAGTGGGGGGACTGGGGGACTGGGGGACTGGGAGGAGTCAGAGACAGAGGGGCTTCATAACAGATGCATTCAAAAGGACAGAGGGGCCATGTGTGTTTTCCATGTTTAGGTCAAAAACTCAACGCCCTACTTGTCAAATGTGAACATGTGTTCACGTCGCAGATCAGGCTAAGTTAATGTCATCGTCATGTATGAGCAAAGGTGTGCTGTTCGTGATGAAGTGGGCCAATTACTGGAAGAGGATGAAGAGCGCTAGACAGAAAAAGGTGCTAGACAGTTCCAGAGCAGCCAGGTAAGCTATAGAATAATATTTACAGAAGCTCACATGGCTAACATCATTCATCACAGAATCAGTGGCTCCCCCAGCTAGTCTCATGAAACTAGAAGTTAATCCATCATCTCTCTCTCTCTCTCTCACTCTCTCTCTCTCTCTCTCTCTCTCTAGCTCTCTCTCTCTCTCTCTCTCTCTCTCTCTCTCTCTCTCTCTCTCTCCCTCTCTCTTTATCCTGATCCCCAGGCTTACATCCTGTCCTCTCACCTTCACTCTCAAACGAAAAAGGACAAAAGAAAACTTTGGCATAATTCAAAATCAGTGTGACAGTTTTCAAAGTCAAAGTCACACGATACTATAGATAATCAAGACCTTAAAAAAGACCAGAAGCTAAAAAAAAAAAAACAACAACAACAAAGGAGAGCGAGAGAGAGAGAGACAGAGAGAGAGAAAGAAAGCGAGAGAAAGAGAGCGAAGGATATTATAAGCATCTGTTCTGCCTCCTCCTACAGGAGGAGGAGGAGGAGGAGGAGGATTGGAGTGTGTTCCTCTTCTGCTCCATCATGCTCGCTCCTTCTTCAGATTGCTTATGTTATACAACAAGCCCAAGTCCTTTTAGTGTTATCCTGTTGATTGTTCGATCTGTTATTGTAAATGCATTGTGTTTGTTGTTGTTGTTTTCTTTACATGTATAATTGTCTCATTCGACTCACTTTAATATAGGGTGTGTATTAAGTTATTTTTATAAGATTTTCTTGAATAGCTTTTGGTTTTGCTTGTAGTCTTCTACAATGACTTCTGAAAAGATGTTTACCTCCAATCTTCTCTCATTTATTTCAGATTAATTTCCGTACATTATTGTTTAAAACTAAAAATCGGTAGCACTTTAGAATAACTGCAACTTTGAAGCATTAAAAAGTAGTAGTAAATAGTGAGTTCACAGTGAATGCAGCATTTATAAAGCCTTGCTCCAACATCAATACTCAGTAATAATTTCATAATTAGTAATAAATATTAATGAGATAACGAGAAATGGTTTATAGGATCATTTATAAAGCGTAAGTTGATGATTTACAAACAATTTATTATAATAATGCTTAATAATGCTTTATAAACAATGAATAATGGTGCAATTCATGATAAGTTCAGGTAAATCATTAAGTATTTTGTGTGAGCTCATCTAAAGTGAGGACTATCCATGCCTTACAACTCACTACTATTTATTACTTGGTACTGCTGTATTCGTACTTGAATGTCATTAATAAATGCTAAGTAAGGCATAGATAGTCTTCACTTTAGATAATCTCATGCAAAATACTTAACTAATGCTTTCTCCTACCTAAACTAATCATGAATTGCAGAATTATTAAGTGTTTGTAAAGCATTATCAACACATTGTAAATAGTTAGTAAATCATTAACCTGGGTTTTACAAATTATCTTTAAACCATTATCTAATTACCTTATTAATGATTCATAACTGATTATGAATAGCTTCCTAATGAGTAATCATGCTTCACAATAGAGGAATTCACTTCTGCTTTATAATGCAAAAAAGTTGCAGTTATTCAAAAGTGCTATCAAAATACCTAATCAAAAATGCATCTACTGCACCCTTTTTTTTTTTTTTTTTTTTTACATTTGCTTCCTATACAAGTCTATTCTGGTCCACTCTAGCAAAGATTGAGAAGAAACATTTAAACCTCTGAGCACATTAGTTTTCACAGCAGGGGGCGAGGAGGAAGGAGCGGGTAGAGCAACAGACGTGCACGCACTACACAGACAAACAAGACACAGGCATGAAACAACACGCTTGTGTACAACCATGAAGAAGAAAAAAGAAGGATTTGCATTTATAGCACTTGCTATTTTGGCAAGCCATCCCTGAAACTTAATTACAGGTCAGAACTGAGACATGAATAGGCCTATCAAGCTAGATCCTGTCTTTCATTATGTATTGTTTTGCATGAAGGTTTTGTTATCCTGGTAATATAATTCATCTATCGGTTATATTTGTGGAAAAGATAGACAGAACATTACTATTAAGGGACTTTACAACAAAGTACCTGGGATAGTCCCTATGTCACATCCCGCCCCCTTCATTGAAGACTTCACTCTCTGTCCTTGTGTTTCCTGCTTCTGATTGTTCTCACTTGCCTTGATTGTTTTCACCTGTCCTTCATTAACATTCCCCTCCTAGTGTATTTAGTCGGCGTGTTTCCCTTCCTCTGTGCCAGTTCGTCTTTGTTCCTCTGTGTCAAACGTTCCAGCATTACTCATTTATTCAATTTTTTATTCCTGCCTGTTATTCCCGACTACGCCTTTGCCTTCTCCCTACCGGATTGTTTGCCTGATCTCCAACTGATTACCCGTGTACCGAACCACTATGCCTGTCTACTCCTTGCCGGATTGTTTGCCTGATCTCCAACTGATTACCCGTGTACTGACCCTTGTTTCTCAGTAAAGACCATTCTTACTATCCAGACTGTTACCTCCGAGTCGTGCTTTTGAGTCCTTTTTTCCTTGTGGTTCACCTAGTTCTTACACCCTATTCACAATGCACTTGTTTGTGTCTTTGGCTATCATACAGCTGATTGCTGGTGAAGCCAACAGTTAAACCAAGTGCTTATCTTCTCCATAATGTTATCTTCCATGGCTGTCCAATAAAACCAGAGGAAGAAGTTAAAGGTGACTGAAGCGCCGATGCAGTCTTTGCTCTTCATTCTCACTAACAGTCTGTCTTATTCCCTTTTTCTGGCATCCGGGCTCTAATCCACTTAGGTGGCTCTTCCTGGGCCCCAAAGCTCTGCCTCTATTCCCTTATAAAGAGCCAGTCTATAACCTGCAGCTTATTTGATTACACAGGCCCAATCCACGACCTCACTCCTAATCCATAATACAGACTACAGGCTGCTGCTCGGTCCACTCTGTAGTCGGACTCCAGTGTCCAGCTAGGATCTGCTGACAGATGGGCGAGCGGCAGGCGGGGATGAGGAGATGGGGGGGGGGGGGGGGGGGGGGGGGGGCATGGATGCTTACCAATAGGCCTGAGCCAGCAAATCTAATTCCACTGATGTAAATGATGACAGAGGGTTAACACATCTCTGCTCTTCTCCTCCTCTTCTTCTTATCTTTGATGCTAGGCGATGACTTTCCCATGGCACATCCATGATATTGAACAAGATAGATTTGAAAATGGAGGTGCAACCTCCAAAAAGCTCTACTGGGTCCAATTCTTTTTGGACATAAAAAATATATACGTAACTTAAGTTTTGTATGCATGCTGTCTAGGAGCTCATTATAGGCAACCTTGAGGGTTTCTTTGCAGTACAACGAATGTTATGCTGAATCATATAATATTCTATAGACTTCCATTCGACCTGACTCTATCCACCCCTGCCTGTCTTCTTCTTTTTGCACCCCCCCCACCCACCCTTTACTTGTCAATCCCTTACTCCTTTCCTTGGCTGTCCTCTACCTTGTGCGACCTTGCTCAGCCCATAAAGAGATGTAGTTTGACTTGACTTATGCACATCCACAAATCTAAACTTACCACCACCCACCCATCGCATCAAACCTCCCTTCCCTGCGTTGGCACTTAATGGCCTATCAGGTTACGCATTTATTGATAAAGCAGCACTATTTTGTCCTGACTACCTGGATTCCCGCATACCTGCGCCAGCTCTTTAGGGCACAGCCAGTCACTCTGACAACGCAGTGCCAGATTAAACACACACACACACAGCAGCCAAAAACAGCCTGCTCTCATCCCGGGAAAATGACAAATCAGATCTTGGAGCTTGGATCATTTTCTTTTTCTTTCTTCTCTGTTCTGTCATTGTGTACTAAACTTAGTCCACTGCCTTCCGTTAACTAAATAATCATTTCTTTTGCGGAGGTTTTTAGCTGCAGGGAGCTGAGGAGCCTGGGGACATTTAACCCGGCCAGGAAGCGACTACAACCTCCCCCCACCCCCTCCTCTCTCCCATCGATAGCATCAGCGTATCTTATTACTGTGGTGACCTGCGGGTACACTGCCACTCGCTCTTGATCACATAAAACCCATTTGGCCCATGGGCCGTCCCATGTGGAGCCCCACGGTTTGAGTGGAATATTCATTATTCAAATTTAAGCATTGGAAATCCCAATATGTTTCTAAGGCCAGATGAGATGAGATGAAATAGCTTAGGCCTTTGTCCAGGGAACATTGACTAATCGTCTAGCCCCCCCATCAACCCCCCCCCCCCCCCCCCCCCCCCCACAAAATCAATTTCCCAGCCGTAAGCTTCAGACACTCCTGATTGTACTGTACTAGCGAGCCCTCCCCCCCCCCTCCCCCACACCACCCAATAGTCCTGCCGGCCGCCCAGAATAGCTTATTGATTAGTGATTATGTTACGGAAGTGTGGGTAGGTGGGTGGGATGGAAGACGGACTGGTCTCAGTCATTGCCGCATGGCTATATTTGGGTCCCCTCTGATACCAGATCCACCTCACTGTCACTAGCTGCCACCACCAGCAGCCACTTTTGCCACTAGATAGCATGTAGATAGCATCTAGATAGCATCAAGATAGCAGAGGAGTGGTAGGAAGTAACGCTGGGGGGAAAAAAAGCTATTCTACAAGTAGGAAAATATGAAGTGATTTCTTTAAGAGGTTATAGAGTATACATTTGGCATTAGGACTCCGGCATCACAGTGGGGAGCTAAACAGCAAGCTGATGAACTCTTAAATGTGGCAAACGCCCAAGCACTACTCAAAGAAGTCGTGAATACATTTTAAAATAAGGTAGAATATAGCTGATCATTAAAGTTATCTGAGATTCTGGCATGGCTGTGGACTGTTTCACCCTTGGGTGGAGGTTGATCTCTCTTTCCCTCCCTCCCTCTCTCTCTCTCTGTCTCTCTCTCTGTCTCTGTATCTGTCTCTGTCTTTCTTTTTGTGCTTGCTTCCTTCTCTCTCTGATTCCGTGCTGAGCCTAAAAAGTGCCTGTGATCAATACCTGCAGGCCTTCTCCTCAGTGCCAGAGGGCTGTGTGTGTCTGTCAGTTTGTGTGCAAGTGTGTGTTTGTATCTGTTTATGCACGAATATGTGTGTGTTTGTGTTTTTGTGTATCTGTTTGTGTGTGCAAGTGTTTGTATGTATCTGTCTATGCTTGAATGTGTGTGTGTGTATCTGTTTGTGTGTGCGAGTGTGTGCTCGTTTCTGTTTATGCATGCGTGTTGCTGTGTGTTCCTTTGTGTGTATCTGTTTATCTGTGTGTGTGTGTGTGTGTGTATGTGTGTTTGTGTGTGTGGAAGGCTGGCTGTTAGCGTGTACGTATGCTGTCTCAGCATCCACTGAGGACCTCATCAAACAACCCCATACCAACCCCATCCCACCATCCCTAAGACCCTCCCCCCCACCAACCACATACAGACACCCACATATACCACCTCCTCCTGTGTTAACCACTCACACTCGTCTCGTACCCCCAGCAACCCCCCCCCCCCCCCCCCCAGCACCACACACATACATTCACCTCCCTCCCATCTTTTTATGCCCGACCCTTCTGAACACGGATGTTAAATACCATTCAAATGTCACCCCACCGTATTGATTGGAATGATAATTCTGAAAGGTGCGCAAGATCGCCGCACGATGCTAAGCAGGCTCTTGACGGCTCCGGGGCCATCCTTCACTGTCACAGAGTTGCCATGTAAGGGTTCCTCCGCCCACGGCTCTCCTGGCATGGAGAGTGGCGGTGGTGGGGCTGGTGGAACGCTTGGACCACCGTGGCTGTGTGTTTGTGTCGTTAATCATCGGGTTAGCAGGCCAATGACAGGCTGAACAGGAGCCGTGCTGGGACAAATGGGGTCATTGTAAATGCCCCTCAGATTAAGGTTTGCTTTAATATGTGTGTGTGTGCATGTGTGTTGGTGTGTGGGTGTGTGTGTGGGTGTGCATGTGGGTGTGTGCATGAGTGTGTGTGGTTGTGTGTATGAGGGGTTTTGTGTGTGTGTGTGTGTGTGTGTGTGTGTGTGTGTGTGTGTGTGTGTGTGTGTGTGTGTGTGTGTGTGCAGTTACTATAGTCGTCAGAATGGAGGTCAGGGTAATCTCTTGATTGTTATAAATATCTGACAGTTCTGCATAAGTGCTATTTAACTTTAAACATGGACAGCTGGCCCATCATTATTTCAAGTAGGATCTATTTTAGGTTTTGAAATTATTTTAATAAGTGGATGCCCTTTGTCACATCAATCAAGGGTTATGTTATTTCCGCTATAGTTTAATGCAAAGATTTCAAAACCCTGTCTTTACGGTTTGATCGCTGCCCAGTCTCTGGCTTTGACGAGTCTTCACAATCCGTGTATTTTAACACAATACGTCTACTTATACTAGACATTTAGGTGGTGAAACCCACACACAGATACACATCATACATTCACACACACGTATATATTTTTCGGAAGAGTTATGTAATGCATAATTTGAACGACGTTAATTTGTGTTCTGAATGTAAAACACGTAAAGATCGAACCATCATTAAAATCATCAAGTCATCCATCAAACGTCAATCAAGTGAAATGAAGATCCCCCTCACCTGGCTGGTACCTCGATGTTGGAGATGGCGTAGAAGTACTTGAGGAGGTTGTCCCGCTGGACGTAGGTGCCCCCCAGGGCGGGCCTCAGCAGCCTCAGCCTCAGGTTGGTGAAGGTGAAAAAGTCCCTCAGTCCCTTCATGCTTTCCATGCGCGTGTACAGGCTGTCCATGTTCTGCAGCCGCGGCCCCGCAAACACGGCGAAGCGCGCCCGCACCTCAAACTTGACGTTTTTCTCGCTCTTGGAGCCCACCCAGCGGGAGTACTGCTCGGTGCAGATGACCCGCGTGATGTTGGCGGGCGACAGGTCACGCACGTGCTTGGCCGGCAGGTTGAAGGCATCCAGGCAGTCGTCGGCATAGTATTGGTAGGGCTGCCAGGTGCGGCCATAGTCCGTAGACTTGTCCAATGCCATGACGGTGGGCCGGCCGTACTCGAAGGTGATTTGTATGTCATCGCTGAGCTCCAGGCTCTTGTTCCAGGCCATGGAGATGTTGGCCAGCAGGGGCTCCGGGTAGCGGCTCCAGGTGACCGTCTGCCAGTAGGTGAGCAGCCCTGTGCGCTCCTGGTCCTGCATGAGCTGGGGCGGGTGGGCCAGGTCGGGGTTGGAAGCATCACACTCATCACTGCACATGTACGGGTTCTCCTGCAACACAATGAGGGGGGAAGGAATCAGTTGGGGACTGATAGAGTTAGCAGTGGAAATCAACAATTTACATCAGATACATTTGCGAGATGTCCAATTGACTTTGGAATTTATTTTCTTAAACGAAAAATTACTTTTTCCAGCACGCATTCTCTATTCTATCTAATATCATATTGAAATTAGATCAAGAGGTTAGAAGTGGGGCGGCATTGACTCAGGGGGTGAAGTGGGTTATCTGGCAACCGGAAGATAACTATTCTACACTGCTATTCTACACATTATTTCACAGATGAAGAACGTTGTGATCCTAAGGAGGAGGATCCTAAACTCCTGGCCAGACAGACAGAGCAGGCAGACAGACAGAGCCTCGTAGCAGCCGGACAACATCAGATTAGGAGTTGAGAAGGTCAAGAAGACCCTTCCTTGTTAATAAGACAACAGAGAAGTTTCTCCACGTCCACCTTCCAAGATCTTGCTATAGCATCTATCGCTTACAAATGTAAACCCTTGACCCATTTACGGGTTTCTTTGAGAATATTCAGAAATGGTGTTGTGTGTTCCTCTCTCTCCCTCCTACTTTTCTAAGAAGACACATTTCTTAGAGTGAAATTCTAGGGGTAGACAGGAAGTTGAGTTGCCTCACTCCTTATTTCCAGAGAAGCCTGATCACTGATCTAAATTCTGTTGTGATCTTTGTCTGCCAACATTTCCAGGATGATCATGTCTCTCAGACCGCTTCTTTCAGAGTTTTCCAACATCTTCCCTAGGAGAACTGCAGCCCAGTTCCCACCTGTCTTCCATATAGAGATTCTGAAGGGACCACATTATATAACCCAGTTTAAAGTTAAATAATATACTCTGGGAATTTGAAGTGTATTAGGTTGTGCCTCTGCCAGAGTTATGGTTTATTAACTTCAATAAAAGTTTTTGTGTACAGCTATCTTTGATGCAGCTGATATAATTTTGACCTTCACCTATAAACTCTCAAATTAACATATATTGAAGATAATAATTATGAAATAATATGAACAAAATTAGATTTGTTTAATACTTTAGATTTAAAAGCTTCAGTTATAAAGTTTTAGGGTTTTCATACTCTTTCCCTTTCATCATATTCCCACATAATTTTTTCTTCATTTAGTTTTCATGATTTCTTCATATCATTTTTGAGTGGTATCAGTAACAACATGAAGGTTTGTCTGACTCTGAGAACAATCCAGTCCTATATTCGCATTAGGGATAAAAACAACAACAAACAAACAACTTTGATGAGCAGGAAGGTGGCCTAGAAAATGCAGCTTCAATTCCCCTGATCTGCTAGAGCTTCTTTATTCAAGACACTTCTCTTGGTGGCATCATGGCAGCCTGCATTTCTGTCAGTTAACCTTGTACTCTAATCAGCCCGAGGAGGAAAAGAGAATAATAACATTAAAAAAATGTATTCTGGGGAGGAATCACACAACATGAATATAAAAGTGTCACACAAATTGAATATAAAAATTGTTTGGTTTTTGCATGTATTAGTTCAGTGTTTTTCAACCTGTGGTACACGTACCAATGGTGGTATGTGGGAGTTCTGCACATGGGATTTTATTCTTGAAAAATACTAATTTACAATAAGATTCAAGAAATTATAGATAATTAAAAATAAATTAATTTAAAAAATATCAGTAAATATAGTATTATAGTATGGATTGTTAAAGAAATAGTCAATTTGTGAATTATATCATGTGGCTACCCATTGTAATGTTTTCCATTGATGTTTTGTGTTAATTTGTTTTTGCAGCTTTGCTGACTTTATCTTTCTACTGTTTCCCTCCATGACCTTCTTGCAGCAATACTTGTGAATAAATGTGGCGCTGGCACGCTTAGCTCAGCCCCTGCATGTGTATTTATCTGTTTGTATATGAGGTGGTCCGCAAAAGGTCTTGATGACAATTACACCGAAAATCAAATGTTGGGAACCCATGTTTTACTTATGCTTGCAGGGTTGTTATGTAATGTTATGTGCAAGGTATTAGGCTACTGATTTCTGTTAAAATGTATGACTTCAATAGTCAAATAAACTATTCAAGAAACTGCGGCAAAGACACTTTGAATTATGCTTAGTACTTTTGCTAAATGCGTCTGGTCCTTAGTTACAAAAGCACAGGCTGACACAATATGTAAACCTATGCTAAAACCTATGCTGTCCAAAACTGTTTATTCACACTTATAGACATGAAAATGCTCCTGACAGTATTACTGTAAAAATCTGTCAAAATAGCAAAGCGATGACATTTGTAAGGAAAATATTTTAAAAACTACTATGAACTAAATTATTTTGTACAAACAATATACTGTACCTGAATTACATAATACTAACATAATGTAAACTATGCAGGCATAGATCATGTATCATGGACTCTTGGCCAAAAGAAATCCCTGTTTCTATGTCTTGTTTCCGAAAAGCAATATTATGCAGACAGTGTTTTTGTTTGAATAAAGTCATTGGACTGTGCCGTGGAGAGCAAGCAGTCACTCAGAGCCAATAGGTGCCCTAATAACAAAAAGCAGAAGTAACAATCCTGCGAGGTTGAGATTATAAATCATCTGATTTATAGTGTGACACCACGGGGCGGGTGAAAAACTCCAAACACAAGCCAAACACTGAGGTGGTGCTGAGGAAGTCTGTAGGACACTGAGGTATACCGCAGGGAGCCCATCTAGACATGTCATAGCGTATACAGTATCACGCTACTGTGGAATTACACTGTCTCTTTACCGCTGCGTTGACGGACTGTATGGTCTGTATCTCTCGCTCTTCCCCTCTCTCTGTCTTTCTCTCTACCTCTCTCTACCTCTCTCTCTCCCTCTGAACCTCTCTCTCTCTCTCTCATCTGGTACGGATAGACACGAGTGGGGCCTTGTTGTTCCTCGTCTGAGATAAAGTAATTATCTTTGCGAATGACTTCCTAAGCACATACACAATGGAACTCGAGGAAGTTACAGCATGTAAGAGAGAGAGAGGGAGAGAGAGAGAGAAAGAGAGAGTTAGTAAGGAGAGAGAGGGAGAGGGATAAAGAGAGAAAGAGAGAGAGTTAGTAAGAGAGAGAGGGAGAGAGATAGTGACCGTTGTCGGAGCAGAAATACATCACTATGTTACGGCGATCATCTCAAATGTTAATTAACAACCGTCAGGTTCACGAGGTCTGCAGACTGACACACAGATTGTGTAGCGTCTGTCATCAAAGGGCGGGGGTGGGGGGGTTATAGACAGCAGCAGCTGTACATTGGACCTGCTGTGCTGCTTTTTGTGTCCTCCATTAGTGTAGCTGCAGATGACCTCGGAGCCAGGCACAAGTTAACACACACAGGAGTGGATAAGTAACGGGTTGTTCCCCGCATTATCCTTCTCCCCCTACAAATCCTGTTGAAAATGATCACACTGTCATGCTGTCCCAGATACAGTGCGCACTCCATATAGATTAGCGTTCATATTGTGTGTGTGTGTGTGTTTGTGTGTGCATGTGGTTGAACGAGTGAGGGAGTACACTTCGATCCATGCCCCTGTGAGTATTCATGTGTGAATGTGCATGTGAATAAAATTGTGTAGCTCAATAGGACAATGCTAAGTATACACACACAGGCATACAGTCCCAACTGACTTTTGTTTTGTTTTTTACAGTATAAATAAAGTACAGTTTAAAGCTACAAGCTGAGTTGATGAGCAGAGTGTGAGCAGATAAGGTGATAAACACGGTCTACTTTATCAATGGGATTCTTGCATTCCAGGTTATGCATAAGCCCTTTGTGTATCCCTCTTATCCTATTCTGCGTCCAGACAATACTTTGCCCTGTCCCCCAGACACAGACACACAGACAAAGACAAACACACGCACACACACACACACACACACACACACACACACACACACACAGCCTGGCCAAATGCTTAAAGCAGGTGGCCTGCACGACTAAGCCCCTACAGCAATCATCCTCAATAGGATTCCATCTCCACAACAACAACAACAACAACAACAACAACAACAACAACATCAACAACAACAACAACAACCCAGACACCATGGGACTTCCAAACATCTTCAAAGATAACTCTTGATTATTCGGATAAAACAACGTAGTAACAGATTAAAATAAGTGAACCTGAGGCCAGTCTCGAGAGTGACCACTGAAATGAAAATATTGCGTACATTGTTTTGTTCCTCAAGAATTTGGGCTCTGGCTATAGAGGAAGCTTCTCCTGATTGGCTCTTGTGAGCGAATGCTGTCTGACTTATTCAATGGGTGTTTGTGGGAGAACTCCTTCCGGAGTTCGATTCGATTTCCATGGATACCCTCTGCTAGTATGGGCAGTGGTCGCTGGTACCAGGCCTAAGCCCTTTGGTATTTGTACAAAGTAGAGGTTTCAAGGAACCCGGAGTCTGTTCTATGTTCATCTGACAAGCAACCTGTTTCACAAAACCATGACCAGACATGGTTATACTGAACGAATAGATGGGCTATAATGGCCCAACCGAGTTTCTAGGCTTGGTGAGGGCATTATATGGCATTTCAGTGATGGCATGCAGGACAGTATATTCCACAGTGTTCCAGAGAGATGGGGGTGGCCCAACGCTAAATAAAACAGCGAGTGTGTTTTTTTCACGTGATGCAACGAGGAATTCAGGAGACGATGTGTTACTAGTACCAACACTGTGACAGTTAAGCGTAGGTCCTACAAAATCTTTCACTAACGTGTGGATCCTATTCTCTTATGGGTAGATAAACGTTGATATAAATTGTGGTATATGTGAGAAACGATTATAGAAGTCTTTAATCCTTTGGAACATGAGGTTTCTTGGTTGCTAATATGTGGAGGCATCTTAGTATCAACCCCCCAACCACTCAGTGTAACATCCTTTCCACTCCTGTCTTTGATTCAATTATGAAGGTTTCCAAGTTATAGTACCGGCAAGGGGAATAAAGGCTAGAGAAGTCAGAACACAATTTATTTTTGTTGTGTTGAAACATCAAATGAAATGACCTTCCCAATAAAAAATAAGCCACAGAGGGGTAGGAGAATGCAATATTGCTTTTCTACTTAGAATCTTTGATTTTGTAGTGTTTTTGTTAGTACTTGTGTGTGTGTGTGTCTCCATGCACCTAGTACATCAGGCTTATGTTCCTATAGCACACTATTTGGCCTCAACGAGAGCCACTCTATAGAAATGTATTCAACAATAATGTGTAAATACATGTGTGTGAACACGCACATGCACACACACACCTGTGCACACACACGACCACCGAATGTGTTTAGTGAGTGTTTATCTGTAGGCTGAGTTCACCTTAAGGCTGTCTGGGATCTGGTGGCCAATCCGTCTTAGTATCACCTCAGCCTGGGATAAGTCTCACTTATAACCACCCTCTCCCTCCTGCCAACACATCCAAACACTCCACGATCGCTTTCAACTCCGCCTGCCATGGTATGACATCACCATCAACCCCCCCCTCCTCTTCTCTATCCGCCTCAACCTGCACCACCCCCTCCACCACACCCACATTTTCCTCTCTCCCCTCCCGTCCTATATCTCATTATCACTCAAACCCCTCTGTCTAAATATCATTTTTCTCTCTCCCTCATTTGTTCTCACTGTACTGTTAATGATGCCCAGTGCTCTCATCCTCCCTCTCCCTCTCTCTCTCTCCTCCTGATGCCCCTAGCCGGGCATCATTAGAGCAATGTCTGCCTGGACTTCACTCTTTCTCTCCTTCAGGGTGGTGCATGAATGGAGTCCTGCTACCGCCACTGGGGTGGTGAAGGGTTAAGTCCTTCCTCCCTGGGGAGCAAGGATCACCTCTGGGTAGGGCGAGTGGCCCTGACCAGGCAGGGCTAGGTGGAGCTGGTAGCGGGGGCGGGGCAACGTGACTATTGGCCCAATTTGGGAGGGTCTGATCCACTGATCTGCACTCCACCAGCTGCCATCTTCCTCCCGTTCCCCTTCCGCTGCTGTATGGCTCTCCCTCTTTTGCTCTCTCTCGCTCTCTCTCTCTCTCTTTCTCTCTCTCTCTCTCGCTCTCTCTTATGTCTATTTTTAGATCTGGCTGATTTCTACCTTCTAAAATGGGCAGATCTGTTGTGGAACAGGAAGGTGCTTTTTTGTTTTTTTCGGGGATGGTTGTTGTTGTTGCACACTGATACACACACCGACAGTTCATGCAGATCTCCTTACTGTACATTATAGCTGTTCCTTTGTATGGCTCTTTTTTTTTAATACACATGTATGCATGTTTGGGAGCCCCATATGTAAATAACTGTCTATCCTCAAGCAGAGACTGATTGCTTTCATTAAAAGGAACAAACAGCACACAGTGCAGCAATACATTACCATACGGTAATAAAGAAAGGGCTTTTGTGAATGCGGCATTCCTGTACAAACAGGGTGTGTACTACTTTGCAACACTGGTCTGATTTCATCTTTCTGCTTAGCTAAGCTGGGATGCTTTTTACCCTTCCCTGATCATTAGCTATCCCTCTCCGCAACACACACACACACACACACACACACACACTCAATTCCTCTCTCTCTCTCTCTCTCTCTCTCTCTCTCTCTCTCTCTCTCTCGCTCTCTCTCTCTCTCTCCCTCGGCCCAAACCCCCCTATTCTCTCTATCATTCCCAACCCGTTTGCTAGTCGGTTACATAGAGTTTCAGTACATGGGAAGAGGGAGAATAAGACAGAAAAAAGATCTCGCTAACCAACTACAGATGCTTTCTAACAAAAATAGCGACTGTAGCTTCATCCTCAAAGTCGAGCGCGAGGGCCCGTCATGTTGCTATAAGCCAACGCGTCGGCCTGTTTGGCGGAGAAGAAACAGAATGCCGCATTCCCCAGTAACAAGAGAGATAAAGGGTGTAGAAGAAGGAAAATCTGGAGACCCACCACCCTAAAAGAGCAGGGTGGTGGGTTCCAACGAGTGTGAACCAACGCAGAAACGAAAATCCCAAATTACTGGCATTCTCCGTCTGTATCATTTGGAACATACTGATGTATTCATATAAGTGAGGGAGGGGAAAAATAACTATTCTGCATCTTGCGCAACGTGTCTCCAGACTTATTAAGGATGAACAGCTCTGCGCATTGGGTAATGCAGTCTTTTTCTATTTTCTTTTATGACATGTGGGAATGCTAAATGAGTGAATCCACACTGGTGAAATATGGAATTGACTTTTCCCTGCTGTAACGCAGTTAAAGAAAAGATGACAGGAGGCAACGAAGGAAGAATCAGAGTATGATCTGTATACTAATCACCTTAGCCAATGCAACCTAGTAGGTGAGTCCAAGATAAAGAACGAAACAATAGCTGGGTGACACCCTGATGGAATGCATGCAGAGTAGAGGGTGGTGGATGAGATCAGGGATTCATCTGCTGAAAGTAGAAACATTTGCTATGTATTAAAAATCACATTAATAATTATGTTCTCTTGCAGGACAACATTGATTAAGAAATGCGAATAATAAGTACAATTATACTACAATATCAGAAAAAAAAAACTCCATATTCTTTTATCCTCATGATAATGTTTTCTTGTTGTTGTCTGGGTTTTGTTTTTATAATATATTCCCACTGTTTTTTTCTTCTTTTTATAACGTGCTAGGGTCAGCTTTTAATAACCCCCCCCCCCCCCCCCCCCCCCCCCCTCACCTCTCCTCCAGTGAATACATTGAGGACGCTTTCTTCAAACGTCTGGTCCCTGTAGTCCTCTGTGATCCACCAACCCCCCTCCCCGACACGGAGCGTCCACAAGCAGAGATACAACCATCTGCGGTGAGGACGTATGCCCGACGCAAAAGTGCTGACTAAGGTCCATCCTTCCCTTACCCCCCCCCCCCCCCCCCCCTTTCCCCCCCATCCATTGGCTTAGCAGCACCAGTCAGAATCCAGAAAATGGAGAGAGAGAGTCGCCGGACCAACAACCCTTGTAAGGAAGCCCATTAAGGACCCATCAATATTTCATCGTTGCTCGCTCAGGAACATAGTTCTAGAAGTTTCCAGGCCGGGACCATTAGAGGCCAGACGTCAATACGTTATGGCAGCAGGCGACTTTCTTCAAACCCCACCCACCATCCACCCCCTCACCTCTCCTCCAGTGAATACATTGAGGACGCTTTCTTCAAACGTCGGTGGTTTCCGCTACTTCTACATTAAACAAATCATTAACCATTAGTTAGCCAAGCGCAACAACATCCGCTCCTGCTCCGCCTCCTCTTGTCGATGCCTGCGGACTCTTATATGTCTGAATGAGTGTGAGTTAGGCCTATAACTTGGTGGATGGGGGATGGGGGAGCTTTTTTGTGTGTATAGTACAGTCCTGGGTCAGGGGCAGTGTGTGTGGGGAGGAAGGTGCATGTGTGTGCAGATTGGTTGGGGGTAACGTTGTGTTGGTAAAGGTGGAGGTTGGGGTTTAAAAAAAGATATCAACACTAAATGATATTGTCACATACAACCAAGTATGTGACAAGTACTTATATTAAAGGTAATGTCTTCATTCAAATGTAAATCCTTAATATTATTAACTGATGCTCCCCTATCGCTCTCTCTTTTAGCCTTAAAACACTTTTATATATATATCTGCCCTATAGACTGAAGTTGATTAAATCCGGCTTGAAGAGCAGACCTTCCCTCCCTCTTTCTCTCTGAGCCAGTGTCCTTGAACTTAAACACTACATGTTGTTTTATTAAATTAAATATGACTGAAATACAATTTCATCCTGTTTGATTTGGGGGCTCTGTCAAACCACACCAAACTTCATAAGAACCTGCAAACTTTATACTAAAAATCCTCTGTGGACAGAACTCTCCATAGGAGGTCAAAGGCATACGTCATTTTACAGGTTTACTGGTGTCTTCTATTTTGAAAAAGCTGTGAAATCAAACAGAGGTCGCTTTGCAGTATCAATTCTAGTCTTCAACTGACTGGTTAACATCACCACTTATTTCTCAGTGGCACTTTTTGAGTATGATAAAAGGATACTAGAATTCAATATTGTTTCAGGCAAATTCTCTCAGACAAATTAATATTTTATGTGGACGATTTTGTGTGGATAAACCTCCGGAGTCTGATGACTACAGTAGCCTAATGTGAAAGGCAATTCTAGTCCAAGAAAATACCAGGCATCAAGAGTAAATGGTCAATGTTTGCATGCAGTCTTAAAAATAAACCACACATCTTAAATATGAATGATCTGGCATGTTACTGACCAGGGTGCAGAAGCGCTCGGGCGGGTTTCCGCACGTGATCCCCGGCGGGTCCACTTTGATGCGCATGTTGTCCTTCATGGAGGCGGTCTTGGGCTGGCAGGCGTAGTGCTCCCACACAGAACCATCGTCCGTGCTCACCAGGGACTTGCACAGCTCGTACTGGCCCAGTGATAAGGCCACGTAATGCAGCAGCAGCAGGGCAACGATGGTCCAGGGGAGCATGGCAGGGCAGGCGGGGGAGCCAGAGAACGAGCGATCGGAGTTGGGTTCGGGGAGCCGTATAGGGTGGGAGGGGCCACGGTTCTCAGGAGCGAGGTGAAGCGCATGGAATTCTGCATGCGGTGTGGATCTTCATAAAGGAGCCGGCGAACCACTCTCGTCTCACCACCTCATCACTGCCCTCTTGGTCTTACTGGGGTAAAATGGTGGGACAGAATGGGGCAACCAACCCCTTGAACTCCCCCTTGAACAAACTCCTTGAATAAAAGAGAGAACAAGGCTGTTGTTGTGGGGGAAGACTAGATTTACAGTTTCCCAAGGACACAACTCATTTTTGTACTGGTGCTGATTAGTAGAATCAGAGAAATGGAGGGTGTAGAGGTGTAGAGCACTCGAAAGTTTCTGCATCAACTTTCACCATACTGACGCAGGGCTTTGGGCAGCACAGTCTTTCGCGGCGATTAACAAAAACCCATGTCTCAGAGATTGCTTTCCCACAAGGAGGAGGTGTAAACCG
>JACYXH010000522.1:4358859-4396359 GCA_026745465.1 Lota lota
CTATCTATCTATCATCCATCCATCTATCCATCTATCCATCTATCCATCTATCTATCTATCTATCTATCTATCTATCTATCTATCTATCTATCTATCTATCTATCTATCTATCTATCTATCTACCTACCTATCTACCTATCTATCTATCTATCTATCTATCTATCTATCTATCTATCTATCTATCTATCTATCTATCTATCTATCTATCTATCTATCTATCTATCTATCTATCTATCTATCATCTATCTATCTATCTATCTATCTATCTATCTATCTATCTATCTATCTATCTATCTATCTATCTATCTATCTATCTATCTATCTATCTATCTATCTGTCTATCTATGTACATGTTGTGTCCTTGCATAACATCCCAGCAGAGCAGAACTTGTTTTAGAGCTATATGGTAATGTGGTTGGATGGGCTGTGTCCCTTAGTGAAGGTTAAACCCTCTTCAGTTCAAACAGCAGGCAGCCCTCTGGTCTCCTAAGCAAAGAGGGGATGTCGGGTACTGTCTTTGATCAGCCCAGTTTGATCGGCCCACTGAAAGTTACAAGTTGAAGGGTAAATGCTCTCCTTCCGTCCACCATTCTGGAAACCCTGACAGGGTTTTGTAACATTTAACATGGGGGTGGGTGTAGTAAGACCACCGATTATTTTCATTAGTTTGTTATATTTTTTTGTATTTTGTGTTGCATAAGTGTAACCAATCATGATGAAGTGCTTTTGATGGACGTACCAAAAGTACAACAAATTCTGTCTTTTCAGACTTTTGGGTAAAAGGATGACTAGTAAAAAGTAATTAATGGTAATTTTGTCTTTATTTTTGTGAATCAATTAGGCTGTTGATTGCTTCCTACCCAATACAGTCAATTCGATGAAATTTTTGTTAAGATCTAAAAGTCCAGTGTAATCCCATAACCGTGTAATCATAATAACATATTTCTCTGGGCTACTAACGCTCCTTTAGCTTCTATACCGCGCCGGATGTTTTTTTTATGACATTACATTAGCAGCAGATTAAAGTCAAGGTATAGACAGCATCTGGGAGAGATTTACAGCCCTTCCAGAGGAATGGTCTGTTAACAGTCACTGGGCCCACCTCACACCATTTTTATCCTTCATTAAAATGGGAGGGTGGGGACAGGTGGTAGTTGTGGGAGGGTGGATAGGGAAAGAGATGTATCCCTCCCCCCTCTTTGCTTGCTCTCAGGGCAGAGTCTCTTCCTCTGACGAACGTTCCTTGTTGACATTGGTGAAGGGGGTGGGAGGGTGGTGGTGGAAGGGCGGGAGTAGGGGATAAATCCAGCAATCCAGAATGATCAATAACAGCTTTTCCTCTTATCGATTGGCCCATTCAACCTAGTCTTTGTCCCGCCCGGAGCCTCCATACGCCACCGTGACCCTCTTTGTCACCTGTGGGCCTGCGCTCATTAATCTATCTACATTTAGTGCACTGCCTATTTATGTCCCGGCCAATGGGCCAGTGATACATGATAGATGCCCCTGATGGATGGAGTCCTTAAGTGATGTTTTGCAATGGTGGGAAAAAATGATGTGCTGAGGTGTGTGTGCGTTGTTTAAGGGATGTCTGTTGACACTACTATAATCTACAATCAGCAATTATCTGCATCACTTTAATTGCAATCACGTCTAATGGAGAAGTATAGCTATGTAGATATGAATCTGTCCTAATGAGTGGTAAGGTTGCAACATGAAAAGGGATCAATGATAAACATAGAAGATTATTTTTAAATAGATATACTAAAACTGATTGCATATGGCTCTCTAGTAGAGAAAAACTCACATTCACAGTTACACACCATGATACTAAAACTTAACGTACTTTTGCTGTTTTCTTTAGTATGTTTCTCATAATGTGGGACATGGTAATGTGTTCTGATTGGGACCCACAGGGTGATTTACCAGTCATTGTGTTTTGTCTCCATCGCCTCATTGTCGTGAGGGGTCTAAGGAGAAGCAGTTGTAGTCTTTATTTATTTGTGTCCTTCCTTGGGGCTGAAATGGACCCCAGCGTGTACAGAAAAGAGACTGGATAATGAGCCGCGTGTCTTTGGAAGCTCTACACCCCACGGGTCAGGGGCCAACTGTAGAGATAGAGAGGAAATGGATATCATGAAACCTGGGAAACCTATTTATATGTGTTTATATATGTGTGGGTGGGTGTGGGTGTGTGTGCGTGTATGTGTGTGTGTTTGTGTGTGTTAACTCATGGCAAAGTGTATGTGCACACTTGTATTCACGTGCAGTTTGTGTGTGTGTGTGTGTGTGTGTGTGTGTGTGTGTGTGTGTGAGGGTCTTTGTGTGCATACCACTCTGTGTCTGGTTCACGTGTGTGCAATATGCCATGATGTATATGCGTGAGTACATGTGTGAGTTCCTCTGTACCGTGGCCTTCATATCAAATCAAACTCGACATCTTATAAACTCACATTCGTTTCTTCCCGCTGTTCCTCCGTGTCTGTGAGCCAAGTGAACAATTCAAGACACAAATCTTCGAAGAGATTTTGACTAAGTAGCTTTACCTATTCCCTGTAAGAAAACCCAGGGTGAATGTGCCTAAACGCTACCCTGGCATCACACATTGTGACCTTAGCCATGTAATGGAATAGTCAGTAATGGGATCTAGGCTAGTTATCATTAGATAATGGGCCCACAGCTGGATGGCGCTGGTGAGAGGTCAGTGGTTAACCTCTACACAGACCAAAAGGTTTGCATGGCCGTTTTCTCTAATGACTATACCCCTTTTTCTGTATTCTAAAACATTGGACCTTACTTTGAACATTGATTCATTGATTCCTGTTCAATTATATTCCTGGCAAACCACAATTAAATGAACCCTTTCAGGGTTTTTACAGCGGCCTCTGTTTGGGGAGGAAGGGGGGGGGGGTGTTTATGTGTGTATTTGTATGTTTATGTATGTGGTTTGGTTGTGTGTTTGTGTGTACATATGTTTGTGATTTGTTTCGGTGTGACCTGGACATCCATTCTGTGTATGTTTATGTATTAATGTGTGTTTGTGTTTGTGTGTGCTAGCTTCCACCGTGTGTAGCTGTTATATCCTTTTCCCACAGCTTGCAGGCTAAAAGGTGATGAGGCTATAGGGGAAGAGGGGGCGGGGTATGGGGGTGTGGGGGTGAGTAGGTGTGCCTCCCCATCGTCAGCTCTCTCTCAGGGTGGGAATAAGCCAAGCGGGTGGGTGGAGGTCTGGCCTGGGATTAGCACCCTCCTCTGTCTGTAGTGATCCCAGGACAGCTCAAGGCAGGGCGGGGTCTTCCTCTTCCTCCTCCAATCCACCGCCTCCTCACCCCCCCCCCCCCCCCCCCCCCCCACTTACCCATCAATGTAAACACGATCAATGTGTTTGTGCTGTTAGACCTGCGTAACTAATGGAGGGGATGGAGACCTGCAACAGCAGCAACGGTTTCGCTCTTTACCCTTTTCTCCCCCATCCACGATTCACTGTTAGGTTTCAGTGTCTAAAGTATGAATCTGTACTCTTCGACCTGAATAGGTTTCCAAACTATGAAATATAGTGTCTCCCTTTTTTGTTGCTTTTTTATTCTTATTTTGCTTCTCGTGGTTTCAGATAACATATTTTTTCCTTCTTCTTTTCTTTAGTGTTTTTTCATTTTTAGTTGTACTAACCCTTTCACTCCACACCCCCCTCCCCTCTCTCTGCCCCACTGGGTGTCACGCAGGGGTGATGGACTCTGTTTACCCCCATTCCGCTGTTACCAAGGATACTCAGAGCAACTGCAGAGACATGGGCTATTGAAGTATCTGTTGCCCAATCAATAACAACTAATTAAGACCCTGCGTTTGTGACAACTTCCCATCCGAACGGATGTCAATGTGAACTTTTCCATCAGTCCGCGTTGAACTTATCTTCTTGTCGTTTATTGCCGATCTTCGCATATGTTATTTTACCTTCTTTTCTGGATTGGTGGCTATATATAGTGGCGCTCCCTCTATCCTGTGATTTTTCTTTCTCTCCGTGTGCTCTTTTTAACAGTCTCTGGATTCCATGCAATTCTAAATACCCGTTCGCTCGGGAAAGCCTGTGTCAGTGTGCATTTTTAATGGTTTGATTTTGAACCGTCAAGGGAAAGTGTTATTCATATTTGATAAGCATTTCAGCGTTGGGACAAAAGCTCTGTGCTTTAAGTTCACGGTCTAAGACAGAACACAGACTGATGCTCACTAGGTTTTAATGCAGCTCCTGGCAAGGTTTAATTGCTGGCAATTGTTGTGTTCATTTGTGTGTGCATGTAAATGCTATAGTGTGTGTGTGTGTGTGTGTGTGCATGTGTGCGTGTGTGTGTGTGCGTGCGTGCGTGTGTGAGTGCGTGCGTGTGTGTGTGGGTGTGTGCGTGTGTGTGTGCACGTGCATGCATTTGTGCATTCACGTGGGTGTATGCGTTGCATGTGCAAGTGTATATGTGAGTGTGTGCGCGTGCATGTGCTTGTTATTTTACATCCTGTTTTTCAAACTAATGAAAGCGCAATCCATAGGTTCCTTCAGAGGCTTTTGAGAATGTATAATGAGTCTCTATTAAGGAGTCTAAATCACTAACTATTGCTGTGTAAGTGGTCATTGTGTGCTGATATTAAACCCTACCCATGTACTTGAGTACACTAACCTCCGTCATAGCAAATACACACTGTAACTTATTCACTGAGTCAGACAGTAAATAAAGCACCTTCTCAAAAAGCAGTAGTTATGCATAACTTTTGTTCTCGCTTATGAATAGAGGTGTCTATTTCTTTCTCAGTGGATAGTTACATAAGATCAGTGGATAATTTAGCTGCAAATGTAAATCTTGGACACATCAAGATTGGCAACGCGACAGGCTAAATACGTATTTATATATTCTTGCAATGTCCTAAAATGATTTGTCACTGTAGCCATCAGCTGGCAGACTGAAGCGCTGAAGACTGCTTGCCAAGCAGCAACAATAATAATAATAATACATGGAACTGGAAGAAGCGGCTTTGAGCTAGAACAAATATAAATTGATATTAGAGGGCATTGTGGGTATTCATTTTGTCCTAATTTATGAATATTGGTTTTAGAGCTAGAAATCCTTTACTTCTACGACCCCAGCAAATCCTCCAGAGATCTTTCTCTCCCTCATTATATTAAAGCTCTGACTCTTATCTGATCAGGTCATCCCAATGCACAAATTCCTGTGTGTTTTACACGTACACACACACACACACACACACACACACACACACACACACACACACACACACACACCTTTATTTGTACTACAAAGGCCCAACACAAGTGTTAGCCTAGGGCAGAGGGGACCTCTCTCTAAAGGTTGAGCTGCTTATCCTCCTCACGGCACTATTTGAGAACGGTATAGCATATATATATATATGTATATAACGGATAGCAGCTCAGTGGAACTCGTGGAGTTTCATCGTAGACCAATCTGTGCTGTGTGACTTGTGGGAACATTTGTTCTCCATTCTTCGATGTGTGTGGGATAGATATAACCTTCCCAGGAGAACCCAAACTGTTTGCCTGTCTCATCTCTCTTTCAGTCTATCTATTTATCCATCTAACTATCTATCTATCTATCTATCTATCTATCTATCTATCTATCTATCTATCTATCTATCTATCTATCTACCTATCTATCTATCTATCTATCTATCTATCTATCTATCTATCTATCTATCTATCTATCTATCTATCTATCTATCTATCTATCTATCTATCTATCTATCTATCTCTCTGTCTCTCTGTCTCTCCGTCTATCCGTCTGTCGATCGATCGATCGATCTATCTATCTATCTGTCTGTCTGTCTGTCTATCTATCTATCTATCTATCTATCTATCTATCTATCTATCTATCTATCTATCTATCTATCTATCTATCTTTCTTTCTATCTATCTATCTATCTACAGTATCTATCTCTCTAACTAACCATCTATCTAACTATCGATCTATCGACCTAACTCTTATTTTTTCTGTATAACTTCAGAAAAGCTAGATCTCTTACCGTTTCATTTATTCAAACTCTCAACCTATTCCACCTCAAAGTCGGAGCTGATATCATGTATTCATTTATCACATACACGTCATGTGATAAAGAGTGCTGAAATTATTTTCCTTAGCATTTTTGAACCAGTGCATACAGAGACCCCCCCCCCCCCACACACACACACACACACACAGAAACACACACACACACACACACACACGCACACACACACAAAAAGACGACAACACACACCACACTCACACACACACACACACACATACATTTACAGACACACACATGCACGCGCATTGTAAACATTTCAAATAATGATCAGGAATAGACAAACATGGGCAATCGTATTCCCAAAGCTATACTGCAAACCCGTAACTGCGTGCTTGGCTCTTTAGACAACTGACATAAGCCACCCCTCTGTAGATTCACTGGTGGGTGAGATTGTTCCGGAAATGCTGACGCATGCCTGGGAGAGCGTTTACATATGTAACATGAAAATTCCAGAAAGGTGGTATGCAAGGGTAACAGTATCATATCCTATCATATCATTTCCATGCTTATTTTATCAGCCATTGACAGTATGTCAGACAGAAACGACCAGCTTTGATGTATTGACCATGAGTAAAATATATATATATATATTTGAACTACGAGATGGATACTGAACACAGAATACAGACAGTGGGGCAAGGCCTATAGATCTACAATTACACAAGTCCCGTTGATGAAACTCATCCAGTGCTAAAAGTGCTTTACCAGTGGATTTTCTTGGAGTTGTACATATTTCTGCAAACACATCCGGAATATTGCTGTGGAATTATCAACTCTCCGGCAATTTTGTTCCAGCCACACAGAACCAATACCCAGTTAACTGCAAGGACATTTACGGGTAAAATAACTGCATGCATTTATAATGTGTATAAGGTTCTATGGAAACACACAACATAAACCCATAATTTCCTGGAGATTAATAAAATGCACTACCATGTATACAGACATACACGCACACACAAGTGTGCGCACCCTCTCATCTGATGCTGATGCTAAGTGTATGCTGATGCTGATGCTAAGTGTATGCTGGGGGTTACTCTCAACAGTCACTAGATCACTGTCAGATTATCCCCCTTAGTTCCCCAAAGGCAACGAGGGGTACCCTAGTATTACTGTGTGACTCACAGGGTGTGTGTGTGTGTGTGTGTGTGTGTGTGTGTGTGTGTGTGTGTGTGTGTGAGCATGTGTGTGCGCCCGCACAAGCCCAAACACAAATTTCCATTTGTGTGTGTCTATTGCATATGGATGTGTGCATGGGTAGTACACGGGAATGTGTGTGTTTGTGTGTGCATGTGTGTGTGTGCGTATGTGTGTGTGTGTGTGTGTGTGTGTGTGTGTGTGTAATTGCGAGAAAGGTGGTGATTAACACTGGGAGCGTGTCCTCTCCCAGCGCTAGCACTGTTGTGGAGGAGTGCTGAGCCGTGTAAGCACCTGCTTTATACCCCCCTACACACACACACACACACACACACACACACACACACACACACACACACACACACACACACACACATACACACACACACAGCAAGACGGCAGAATGAAGACATCATGCAAACCCCCAACCCCACCCACACCCCCTGGACTCTTTACTACCTACCTCTTGCCCCCTCCCTTTTTCTCTCTCTTGTTCTGTTTCTCCCTTCTTCTCTTTCTCCCTCTCTCACTCACTCTCCTATTGCTGTTTTTCTGTCTCTCTTTATTATTATCTTACTTTCTCTCAATCTCTATTTCTCTCTTGTTTCTCTTCCTCCCTTGCTCTCTTATTTTACAGTTTTTTTTCTCTCTCTCTTTATCATTCTCTGTTTTATTCTCTGTCTCATGTTTCTGTTTCTGTAAATTTTTCTCACATTCTCTCTGTTTTTCTCTGTCTATCTCTCACTTTTAGTTTTTTTTATCTCTCCTATTCTGTTACTATTTCTCTCTCTAAATCTCACTCTGTCTCTCTCTCTCTCTCTCTCTCTCTCTCTCTCTCTCTCTCTCTATCTCCATCAGTCTCTCTCTCAGTCTCTCTCTTTCTCTTGGCCAACCATAGCACATAAAACCTGAGTGTGTGTACCGTCTGTCTCTTTCCAACAGCCATGACCCATATCGGCTGGCCGTGGCGGAGTAGAGCTAGCGAACTATCTGTCACACTGACAAAGTATTACACATCCGGATGGGGGCAAATGCACATCTCGCTGTACTGTGAGCCAATTGTTTTATTTTTGGAGTTTGGACTCAAAGAAAAACTAAATGACCAAACAAATAAATTCATGAATGGATGAACAGTTGGCTCCTTAAAACAAAGATTTAAATGGCTCCTAATTGGATGACGATTGCATGCTCTGGAATCACAGCCATTAAACTTGTAAAACTTTCCCTTTCACGTAGTCTGTGAAAATGGCATCTATGTTGTTAAACTTCAGCTAGTTAAGGTTATAGTTAGTAAATATTTGTCCATAACAGCTGTTTTTAATATATATACAGTCCAATCCTTTTTTCTTTTCTTTTTTTGTATTGTTTCTCTGTCAGTCTCCCTAAGGGACAACCAGAGCAGGCCACTCCTATAAAAGGGTATTTGAAAGCAAATACTAAATAATGCAAAATATAGGATAATATATACATTTTAGTATTAGAGCAAAGCATTAATTTTGCTTGCCACCTGCTTGGACTCAGACAGTTTGTGTCACCCACTGCTGCGATTCTGAAGCTTCGAAGCAGCTCTCAGTCAGTGGTTGCTTAGTAACACTCACCCCTAAAGTTGTAATCCTTACCAACTTTCTCTCTGAGCCATTTGACTTGAATGTCCAACTCTTTAATGTATCATGGCAGCTTGATTGGGTGATACATTAATCTCTTTTAAGGACGTTTACAAAAGTGTTATGTGAGGAGAAAGCTGTTATCTACCGTCATCTAGTATATATATATGTATATATATACCATATTGCATGAGAAAATAACCCAGCTGGTTTGAAGTAATTTAACTGTTAGTCTTATAAGTGGTTTATGATTGCAGTTAGTGATTTCTATCCATTACTGATTTAAACGACTGTATGTTAGAGTGTTCCTGCCAGTGGTGCCGGACACACTTAAAGGATTATACAGATGATGTGAAGAATGGCCATGTCTAGTTAAAGTGGACAGCATAGCCTGGTTTTGACTGACAGGAGTTAAGTTAGTGAAGGCCAGCCGAGATCCTTGCAGACAAAAATGATGATGAACAGAACAATGAGAAAAACCTTCCATTACAAGCTGATTCAGAACTTTCTCTTAAGCAAGGAGGCAATTGTCAGAAGTTAACTTGATATCCTTTGGTTTATCCCTGGGGATGATTTTTCTAACAATGTATTCTCCTCAAATACCAATTCCTCCTTTAGCCAAAAGGGGATTTTCCTTTTTGGTCCCTGCCAGGCCACCAAATTGACCCTTACACATGGGCCAGATTTCGCTGTGAGGGAGGAGGTCAAAGAAGAGTGGGCCCAAGACTCCAGGCCAGGAAATGTACATGCACAACAAACTCTCTTAGCCTTTAGGCTTAGTGGGTGAACAGAATTGGATGATTCAGAAATTGATATTTACCCGAATCAAATATTGATTATTTACCTGAATCAATGGATGGATGATATATTTATCTATTCATCCATCCAATCAGAGCTTCCTCTTCGTCTCCTTTCTATCCATCCACCCATTTTTCCATCTACCTATCTATCCATCCCTCCATCCATCATAAACCCACCCATCTATCCATCTATCCATCTATTCATCCATGAATCAGAGCTACCGCCTTTTAATATCCCTACAAGCAGGTGTATAGGGGGGGTGGGGGAGGGGAATGAGAGAAGCGCTGATGGCCACAGGATCACCGTGGCAGGTACCGGTGGTGCTGGTGGTACTGGTGGTGCTGTTGCTGGTCGTGCTGGTGGTACTGGTGGTGCTGGTGGTGCTGGTTGTGCTGGTGGTGCTGGTGCTGGTGGTACTGGTGGTGTGGTGGTGCTGGTGGCACTGGTGGTGCTGGTGCTGGTCAAGCTGGTGGTACTGGTGGTGTGGTGGTGCTGGTGGTACTGATGGTGTGATGGTGCTGGTGGTACCACCAGCTGTTGCTAGTGGTACTGGTGTTGCTGGTGGTGCTGGTACTGATGGTGCTGGTGGTGTTGGTGCTAGTGGTACTGGTGGTGTGATGGTGCAGGTGGTACTGGTGGTGCTGTCTGTGATGGTTCTACTGGTGGTGCTGTCTGTGCTGGTGGTGCTGTTGGTGCTGGTGCACAAGGGGTCTCTAAGGTGTCCTCCAGAGCCACTGCCACATCATTTGATACGGGGGGGGGGGGGGGGGGGGGGGGGCAGGGTTTGCATGCAACCCTACTTAGGATCTCCATCTCGCCACCTGTCAATCACTGATGGGTGTGTCAGATCAGAGTTTTGTCTGAGATCCTGAATGGAGTTGGGGAAGATCAGTGGTGTTGGGGCAAATTCCCCTGGCCTCTCTCTCCATACCCAGAAGGTCACTTTGCCGCAGGCTGTTTCTGCTGTCTTTTTAGCTCTGAGAGGTGTGGGCGACTTACATGCACCCCTAATGAGAGAAAGAGAGGGAGAGAGAGAGAGAGAGAGAGAGAGAGAGAGAGAGAGAGAGAGAGAGAGAGAGAGAGAGAGAGAGCGAGAGAGAGAGAGAGAAAGAGAGAGAGAGATGTGCTCATCAGTATTGAAAGGGGGGTTTAGTTTAATATGTTAATGTGTTGTGTAGTGATGTGATGCATGCAGGGTGGTTTATTGAGCAGTGGGCATGATTTGCCTGTGTAACTGTGCAGTAGACCATGTTCTGTCGCCACCACTGTTTGTGATGCTGTTTTCTGTGTGTACACAGGCTCTGTCCTGAAAGCTGATCAAAAGCTGTGTTTTGGCTTCGGCACTGCAGATGAGCTCTTTCTGTGCTTGTGCTTGTGTGCCTTTGTGTGTCTGTATGTGTGTGTGTGTGTGTGTGTGTGTGTGTGTGTGTGCATCCATGCGCATGTGTGTGAGCAAGAGATAGAGAAATAGTGTGTGCATGTGTCGTTATGGGAAGATTTTTTTTGCCACCACTGGCTTTAATCATTTGTCAAGCAAGGCCAAAGACCGAAGTCGGTTACCCACCCACACGTGTCTGACTGTGTGTGCTTGTGTGTCTCTACTTGTTTGTGTGTGTGTGTGTGTGTTTTTATATGCACCCTTTCACCCGGTGCAGAAGCCATGCTCTACTGCTAATGTCCCTGCAAAGTACCCTAATGACGGGGAACACACACAATCCCCACTGTTCCACGAGCCACTTAAACAACTTGGTTAGTCAACCCACACGACCAACGAGCCAATCAGATAGCATATAGCTGGCTGTGACCGAAGAACAAAATAAAGCAAGTCGCTCAGATCTCCCTGGCTCTTTGATGGGCAGGAGCCGCGTGGAGCGCAGCCGTGCACAGCGAGAAGAGATGTGAACGGTGGATAAAAAAGAACAAAGAAATAAACACCAGTTTGTTTATCTTTAACTGCTAATTCCTCATTAAGATCAGTCAGTGGCACCGGGATCGCTTTGATACGTGGCGGCACATGTTTGTCTTGCTTCTCTGCTGCCCTGTCATCTGCCGGGCCCACTGTTTGAGTAGGCTGCAGAAACCTCTGGTGATTTACCTTATTAAAGATGGATGCTTTTGTTATCAAAAACTGCATAACTATCACGTGGGTTGTTAACCATTTATGTGGTTGCGATTTTTATAAATATCATAACATCTTCCTTTGCCGCTTAATCTTTGTCTCAATTTCTGTTATGAAACTGTACCCCCCCACCACTACTAGCATCCAGTTCTTTTCATGTAACTAATCCCTTCCTGTGTGTGTGTGTGAGTCTGCGTGGCGTACATTACTATGTGTTGTGTCCTATGTCTGCTGAGTGCACTCTTGCATGCCTGTACTGGATCTATAAATGTATTACATAGGCATTATTGTGTTTAAAGACAGTGCTGTATTTCATAGGTAATTGCCCCCCTCTCTGTTTTCCAGAACACTGCCTAGACTGTCCATCAATGCTTAGATTGCGTTGATGTCTTGTTCTTCAATATCTCATGTCCGCTGTTTTTAATAAAGCCAGTGTAAGGATTTGTTTAATTAAGGGGGTTGGTGGTGGTTCTTGTTTGTGGTTGTTTGGGGGGTCATATGGGGTATGCAGTTAGTTAGCTTGTATAGATAGATAGATATAGATGAGTAGGGGATGTGGTAGGGCTCGGGGAAGCAGGTTGTTAAGTGTCAGGGGTAGGTTGCTAGGTGTCAGGGCAAGGAATCCTTGGTGCTAGTGGTTAGAGGTGATGAGCAGGTTATTTGGTATGGCAAGGGTTGGTGGTTTGGGTAAGTAAGTGGTACATAACAAGATGCTCAGTGTTTTGGTTAGGTTGCTAGGTTACCATTGAAGGAGGGTATGGTTTGGTGATATGTGTATGTTTGAGGCGGCTAGGTCTTTGCTGTATGTGTGTGGTGTGTAACTGAAAGTTCTTTAGGAGTATAGAGGCTAGGTATTTGGGGTATGTGTATGGTTGAAGGAGCTAGATCTTTGGGAGTATAGAGGCTAGGTATTTGGGGTATGTGGATGTTGAAGGAGCTAGGTCTTTGCAGTATGCGTCTGGTGTCTCGTTGCTAGGGGTCAAGGGTCGAGAATCGCGGTAATCGTTGGCAATGGGAGTGGGCATCGTCGATCACAGCAACTCATTTCAGCGTGGCGTGGTTCACGCTTGAGATCTCATTAGCACATTGGCGTGGTATTGTCACACACGCGGGTCGAGTTGCTCAATCACCGAGCGCTGCAATGGGTCTAAATCCAAAATGAGTTTCTGCTTCCGACCTGCCACCTTTTGTCCTCGTTCCCAGAAAGGCCTGATTTATGGGTGTGTCGACCTAGGAAATATTAAAGACCTCAATCTCATTACGCTCGTTCCTTACGTTTACAGATTGCATTTGGTTGTTGGTG
This sequence comes from Lota lota, assembly GCA_026745465.1. Classification (NCBI taxonomy): domain Eukaryota; kingdom Metazoa; phylum Chordata; class Actinopteri; order Gadiformes; family Lotidae; genus Lota; species Lota lota. The sequence goes on from JACYXH010000522.1 coordinate 4,371,908, forward strand.
CTGTTGTTGTTGTTGTTGTTGTTGTTACTCCATTACTCCATTATTTTTTTAACCATTTTCTTTTCCACTCTCCCTTCCTTCTTGTTATGTGATCTTTCCCTGTGTTCTCTCTTGGTATTGATCCTTATAATGTTGTACATCTATGTACTTAGCATTGCATGATATACATTTCTTAATACACGCAAATTCTCGGCCCGATAAGCAATTAATTTTTTTATTATATTTTGGGAAACAAATTAAAATATCCAGGTATTTATTAGTAGATGGAAGAGGGATGGAGATGGGTGGTGTGGGTGGGTTGAGGTGTTACACTTTTCATGTACACCAGTACATGATCTGCAAGGTAAACAGAAGAGAACTGTCTCTCATTTTGCCCCACCCTCCCACACCCACCAGACCCCTCTCTACTGTAAGTGTGTATACCCACGCTGTCTCATTTCCCCGCCCGGTAGGATCATCAGTAGCCCCCTCCCGCTCTGTCTTATTAAGGAGGCCAACTAGCCTTTAAATCCGCCTGGGTTTCTTGATCATTAAGAGGTACAGGAGGAATCAATCCATCGCGTGAATTCACATCACATACACACCTCCAGCCTCTCATCCAATGACCTTGGCTACTTTGGTTTCTGCTGCTGCTTGCTCCTCCACCACCGGCCCAAGCCTGCTTTTAGATGGGAGTTGGGGGCGAAAGCGAAAGAGAGAGAGTAAGGTACAGAGAGAGAGACGGATAGAGAGAGAGAGAGAGAGAGAGAGAGAGAGAGAGAGAGAGAGAGAGAGAGAGAGAGAGAGAGAGAGAGAGAGAGAGAGAGAGAGAGAGAGAGAGAGAGAGAGAGAGGGACATAGAGCAAGAGAGACAGAAAGAGAGAGAGGGGGACAGAGAGAGATAGGGACAGAGAGATAGGGACAGAGATATAGGGACAGAGAGAGATAGATAGAGAGAGAGAGATAGGGAGAGACAGTGAGAAAGAGAGAGGGACAGAGAGAGAGGAAGAGACAGAGAGAGAGAGGGAGAGACAGAAAGAGAGAGAGGGGGACAGAGAGAGATAGGGACAGAGAGATAGGGACAGAGATATAGGGACAGAGAGAGAGATAGATAGAGAGAGAGATATAGGGAGAGACAGTGAGAAAGAGAGAGGGACAGAGAGAGAGGAAGAGACAGAGAGAGAGAGGGAGAAATAGAAAGAGAGAGAGGGAGAGACAGAGAGAGAGGGAGAGACAGTGAGAGAGAGAGGGACAGATAGAGAGAGAGAGTGGGAGGAGTGGTGCGTGGATATGATGTATGTTGTGTATAAAACTAGCATTATTGTTATTATCTGAGGAAGACATAAGATAACTTCTAATGATGGATGTGCCAGGAGGGGGCACATCCCTTAAAATTACCCAGGCTCTGGTCGCTCAAGTTGGGGGTTGCATAAAAGGGTTAGGTCATGTGACCAAAGAGTAGCAAGGAACAGCGTGCTAATGGGGGGGGGGGGGGGGGGGGGGGGGGGGGACCTGCGACAGTGGCGTGTTCTGCTTGGCAGCTCCTCTTGCTCAACACTGGCACCCACTGTGCGCTAGTACCTCATGGTGATTGGTTCGTGTGACACTCTGCTCAAACGTAGTGAGTGTGGACAGACCTCAAGACCCTGTGGCTTCTGTACGGCCTCATGCAATCACACACAACTTTTTGTATTTATGGATTTATTTTTGGATACGACACTGCAGCATAAGCCGTGTGTGTGCACACACACACACACACACACACACACTCACATACAGTACACGTACACACACATACACAAACACTCACATACAGTACACAGTCACACACACACACACTCACCCACCCACCCCCACACACACACACACACACACACACACACACACACACACACACACACATACAGTACACACACATACAGTACATACACATGCACACATACACACCACATACAGTACACACAGAAACACACATACCGTATACACACAGGCATACAGTACACAAACACACACACATACACACACACAAGCATGTATCAACACAGCCTCCCTCAGATATTTTGTGATGACTTGAGAGGGCAACCATTCTAATATATGTATGTGCTGGCACTTAGCTTCCTAATTCGCATTCAAACAGTAGTGCCCGTGTGTGACTGGGATATTTTTGCACATAAAGATGATGTATTTGTAGCCAGCAGTTTTGTTATTCTTTGTGTCAGTGAGGATGCAGGTTGCAGGGAGGTAGAGATGAATGTGTTTCAGACTGCAGGGTAAATGTCACTGTTACAGTACTGAAGAGTAATAACAGTGGCCAGGGCCAACTGCTTGTTTCTCTGCTTTGCCCCTTACACAAAACTGGGCATAATTTCAAAGTCTGCCTTTTTCTGATTTTCATTTTCCTAAATGTTCCTCTAGACTTTGACTTAACTGTAAGACAAGAAAGGAATAATGCCTCTGTTCTATAGTCAAAGTTAGGAGATTAGATTAATTTGGGTCTTCTGAATTTGCCGTTATACATTTAACTTCCTGCATGTCATGGTGTTCATCTGTCCAACCTCTCTCTCTCTCTCTCTCTCTCTCTCTCTCTCTCTCTCTCTCTCTCTCTCTCTCTCTCTCTCTCTCTCTCTCGCTCTCTCACTCTCTCTTCTTTCCTCCATCACTTTCTCACTTCTGTTCTGCCACTCACATGCATATCGTCAACATGCCTATATGAACACACACATCGTCAACATGCATATAGCCTATATGAACATATTAACATACTTTGTGACCAATCTGTGGCATCCATCTGCGATGTGACAGCTTGTTCGAACAGTCTATTCCAAATATTTGTTTAGTTATGTAATTTCTTTACTTTGTATATATTCATTCATTTTCTTATATCTAGAAATGTTTCGTATATCTCAACTAAAAGCATAGGATTCTTGGCTGTGTAACGGAGAAGAACATGCATGCTACAACGAAATGTCAGGCATGTTTAAACTGGGCTCATTAGCCGCAGAAGGCAGCACTGGTTAATTAAAATAATTCTCTGTTATCGCGGCTGCTTTGGTCAGCCAAACGATACCGGGGGAGTGCTACGCAGCGCACGAGCTGCTCGCGCCTGCCGAACGGCGCTGGTCGGCCACAGCGAGCACCTAATTAGGGCTAGAGGAGGAATATTTTACCGCAAATTAACATGCCGCGCTTTGGCACGCGCTCTAATTGACGAGCCTCATCTGAGACCGGTGAAGACGAGAAAGAAGAGGACTGCGGCTGTACATGATGCGCGAGAGAAACACGCGCAGAATGTTGAACCGTTTCATAATAAAACACAGAATCAAAAAACAAATAAAGGTAGGGAGTGGACCGTGCTTGATTTTTGTATGGGGTGTCCAGACATCCAGGACTATGCGTGTTCTCCCATGACTTGACGGCGGTTGGTCGTTCCCATTAGTGAGGCAGGTAAAGGCATGTCAGAAAGGTAAATATCCCATAATCCATGATCAGACCTCACAGGCTTATAATGAATGAGTTTAGGACAGTCTTCTTAATACTCATGAATGAGATATGCCCAATGCTTTTCTTTCCAGGCTAAACTTTCAGGACCTTATATTTAACACATTTTATATATTTGGACTAAATTGCCATGGGATGTTCTTTCATGCATGTTGGAAAACCCGTGAAAAAACTGGGTGTCTAACATTGATCAGCAACCTCACCATACTGGTATGCGTGGATTATATGTGGGTGGATATATAGGCTACATTTGACCTTTTCAACATGAATGGCATTGAATAGGCCTACACTTCTTTAAAATGATAATGGCTCTTTCTATTCCATTTTCATCATACAAGCGTTTCACTTCGGTAGGGTTGCATGAGGCTTGTGTTAAGCTCATGAATTAGACAATTCATCTTTTAAATTCAGTTCAAGTCCTTTCAGGTACCACAGATACTGCAGGATCCAATAAAAGCAGGCCTTTTAAAAATTCTAAGCTAAACATAATTACGTTAAATTACATCAAATTCTCATTCAACTGCGTCATATTTTCTAATACTAATTCATGTCATATATGCACAAAATAAAACAACCGTCCAAAATAACTTCTTCCGTGTTTTAAAAATAAACAATAGCTCTTTCCTCACTTTCTCTCTGCTGTCTTTAGACATTCTGCCTTAGTTTTCTGTACACTGTGTTGGGAGCGCTAAGGCATCTAAAGAGTCCTGCCGTCTATTTGTTATGTATTTCATAGCGATGTTTGTGCTTTTTATTATTTTATTTTTGCCTTCTGCATGCTAATCTGGGAGCCAGGCGGCCGGGGCCCTGTGTTCCAGGGGCCGGGGGTCTTTTGATCAGTCCCATGCTGCCTGCTGAGAGTGAATGCAACCGCTGGGCTGCTTTGCAGAGAGGCAAGTCAAATAGTAACACACCATGCTCACACACACACTCACACACATTCATACACAAGCGCGCATACACACACAGACACACACAGACACACAAAATACACATACACATACGCACAACCACACACAATACACACATACACACAATCACACACACATATACACAAGCTGGCAATAAGAGAGCCAAGGCACATAGCTATATACCTTTTGAGCAACACACGTTAGTAGAAGTGGGCTGTAAATCACACTGTGTAACTTTAAAGCTCACAAGCCAAACAGGTTCTAACTAAAGCCTTACATGCACACACACACACACACACACACACACACACACACACACACACACATACACACACACGTAGGAAAAAGTACACTCACATATACGAACACACACACAATCACACACACACACACACACAAAACCACACACACAGGCCCTAGCACTCACATACACACACACACACTAAACACATACACACAAACACACACACACACACACACAGGCTCACACAATTACACACATGCACACAATTACACACACACACACACAAACACACACTCACACAGAGTCCACCCATGTACATTGGAGTGGGCTCACTGACACATGAAAGAAGACACACACAAGACGGGCAGCCTCCCCAGGCCTTGGGGAGTTCTAATGGCCTTGTGCTGTGCAGTGAGGGAGAGTGAGGGTGAAGAGCAGAGCAAGGTGAGGCCAGTCACTACACTTCCTGTTAAACACACATACACACATATGCTGAGCAAACACACATGCACAGACACCACACATACAGACAGACACATACACACACACAGGCAAAGACAGACATACTCACACTGCACACACACACACACACACATGCAAAGACATAGACACTCGCACACACACACACACACACACACACACACACACACATACGCATACGCATGCACACGCAAATGCAAAGACATAGACACACACACACACACACACTCTCTCTCTCTGACACACATGAATGCAGATGTGAACATACCTCCATCCATAAATGACACATGCGCAGAAACAGATGTGAGCTCATCAAGAATACACACACAGATGCCAACAATGCACATTCGGTGCTGTTACACACTTACATGTTTGTTTACACACAAACATACTATAACTCACTCATGCCTACAAATACACACATACATAGCATACACCAACACAACATAAGCATGTACACACATGCGTACACATGCACACACACACACACACACACACACACACACACACACACACACACACACACACACACACACACACACACACACACACACAAACACAAACACACAAACACTGCATTGCCTTAGTCAAACAGTCCTGTCCTGATCAAGCTGCTGTTTCTAAAAGAAGCCAAACATGAATTATGCAGCTTTTCCGTCACATCAGCCTGCTTTTCTCTTCCTCTTCCTCTCGTGGTATTCCTCTAAGTCAACTGTGGTCTGTCGCTCTATATCTATCTCTCTCTCTGTCTCTGTTAACTTCACCCTCCCCTCTCATTCTATCTTTTAACCTGTCCCTTTTTTTTTTGCAATTCTATATTGACTCACTTAGAACCAACTTTCTTTCCCCCTATTTTCCCTCAATACAGTATTTATTTCCCTCCTCCCCAACCCTTCTCTCCATACACTTCCTGTCTTGCTTCCTCTCTGTACTCACACTGCACTTTGTACCCACATTACCCTTTATTCATGTCCCCCCCTCCCTAAATTAACTTTGCTTTTGCTTTTCCTTGACTTTAGCAACTTCTGCCTAAAGTAGTATTTGTCTTTGTCTCCCTATCACTCCTCACTCTCTGCTACGGTCTCTCTCTGTTTTCCCTGTATCCCTTCATAGCTCTCTCTCTCTCTCTCCCTCTCTCTCTCTCAACTCTGTGAACCAAGTGCTGAGTGTGGGATAGGGATAGAGCCAGAGAGAAGGAGAGAGAGCTGGTACTGCTCCAGTGGTGTCGGATTCGCAGAAGCATGTGAAAGAAGAGAAGCGGAAGCCTTATATTTTAATATCCATCCCTATAGGGGTTATGTGTCTGAATCAGAGAGGGTGGGATGGAACAAATTTCCATGGTGTTCAGACGCAGGCATACGCCATAGACGACATACTGTACTGCTGATGGAGTTTCTGTGTGAGTGTCTGTGCATGTGTGTGTGTGTGTGTGTGTGTGTGTGTGTGTGTGTGTGTGTGTGTGTGTGTGGATGCATGTGCATGCCCAACAGCGTGTGTTTGTATTGTCTGTGTGAGGAAAATCAAGAGAAGGAAGTGAGAGAGAAAATGGACAGAGAGGGGAGAGGGGGGTCTATTCATATTAAGATTTATGTTCATATATACACACTTGTTTGTGTTTGTGAACAATTAGACCAAACATTAATACCAAAGTTACAACTGTAGTCTAACGACATTTCCTTAACACTTGCTCAACTATTGCCTTAAAGTGCCATGCTCAGCCTGAATATGTAAATATGAGGGTTATTCCCAAATATCTTTTGGCTTTATGGGCGTTTGTGTAATTATGTAGCCGAAGAATTGCTATAACATTTCCTGGTAGGAGACACCGATGGTTCCTTGGTCCCCAATGCGATTCAGAAGCCGATTGAGCTTCTTGGTGACAAGGAAAACATCTGGAGATTTAGCAGGAAGTGTGATATGAATCACGATGGATGAAAACAATTGTGTTTTCGATCATAGTTAGTGATACAAGATAGTGAAATCTCTAAAGACTTGTTATCTTCATCAGATAGATAATATGTTATGTTGGGATTTAAATTCTTCGTTTTGGATCTCTTTTGATTTAATGACTAATGAGATTAAAGCAAACTCGTGTGCTTGACTACATATGGATGCTATTTGAAATGTATGTTGTTTTGTTGGACACAAGTTCCCTCCTATGTACTGCCATTTTTGTTTTTATAAAAATAATCGCTATACCTGTATGCGTGAGATATCATTTATTTAGATCTTATGTTCTCTTGCGCCATGGCTGCCTTTGCACAAAGAGGGACAGACTTTGAGTAGAGCCCAGGCAGTAATGCGACTACTCAGCACTCAAAGTCCCTCAAGGTCAAAATGGAGGTCAAAGTGACGAGGGGGGCTTGCGTAACAAGACAGGGGACAGCGAAGAACCTCTATATTGTTAACCTCACACCACCCTTGTTTCTTCTGCTCCTAGCAAGGAGCAAAGAGGCACACGCATACACACACACATACAAACACACATACACACACACACACAATCCCCGTGACTCAACCTCATTATCTCAGCTGACCCTCTCCTCCCCCTGCCTCACTTCTCCCCGGGCTCAACCCCAAAAGAAACTGAAAGAGGTGCGATGTTTACACCCAGAATAGAGCTGTGCAGCTGCACTCGCAGCCATCCCACTGCCAACAAAAACCTCCAGATAGCGGAAAACAGAGATGTACTATCCTGTTACCTTAACACGTGTGCATTTTTTACTTTCTTTCTTTCCTTCTGTCACATCTCTCAGCTCTCTCTCTCTCTCTTTCTCTTTCTCCCTCTCTCTTTCTTTCTCTCCCTCTCTCGCTCTCTCTTTCTCCCCCTCTCTTGCTCTCTCTCTCTGTCTGTCTGTCTCTCTCTCTCTCTCTCTCTATATACAGTATATATATATATATATATATATAAATAGATATAGATATATATATATATATATATATATATATATATATATATATATATCCTTGGTATCCCCCTGTCCTACAGCATGTTTTGCGTAATGCCATACATTTTTTTTGACCTCTCCCATCTTTTTTGTATTTAATCACGGCAGATTGACAGGGATTATGGCAGACTTTACGAACGCGACCGGATTACACTGACCCCAATATCAACAGGACTCTCTCGGTACGGTGGTGTGTGTTGGTGTGTGTGTGTGTTGGTGTAAGAGCAACTGCAGGTGGGGGAGGGGAGTGTTGGGGTGGAGTGGGGTCGGAGGAAAGAGACACCATAGGCCCATTAGTAGTAAGAAATTGTGTGTGGGACGGATCATTGCATGAAAGTGAAGAGAGAGAGAGAGAGAGAGAGAGAGAAAGAAGAGAGAGAGAGAGAGAGAGAGAGAGAGAGAGAGAGAGAGAGAGAGAGAGAGAGAGAGAGAGAGAAAGGGAGATGGTAAAGGGATTGCATGAGGGTTATGTAAAAGCAGGAGAGGTTGTTTGAGGTGGAACAGTGGTTTCATAGGGTGTTTTGATGAAGGCCTGGAGAAGTTAGGGGAGAGAATGAGAAGAAAATACAATAGAGTGTGCATGAGTTGACTGTATAAATCACTGTTCATAAGAATTATATGTATAAACAACTCTATTCAAATTGTTGGAAATAGAATTCCAAATATAATACAATAATTGCACTTAGAGTAGGCATAGGCGGCCTGTGTGTTCTGTGCTCTCAGTGAATGACCAGGGCCATGGAAGATCCCGTGAAAACACATGTGTTGTTGTTGAAGAGCCAGGGGTCAAGTTCATGGTCATCCTCTGAGCTATAACAGAACTCTTCTTCTGAACACAATGCATTTTCACACATATATCGTGTGTGTGTGTGTGTGTGTGTGTGTGTGGGGGGGGGGGGGGGGGGGGGGGGGGGGTGAGAGAGTGCTTGCTCTTTCTCTCTCTGTCTCGCTCACTCTCACTCTATCTGTGTATGTATAATAAATATTGTTGTATATGAAAATATAGAGAACACACACACACACACACACACACACAAGCTTTTACATAAATATATATACTGATATAGTATAGAAGGAGACAGAGATTCCTTTTGAGTGATATGTGGAATTTTCTACCGGGTCTATATACACAGTGTATATACACATGTAGGCCTACCCGCTTAAAATTAAAATCAACGCACTGAGGGGCACTTTGTTCAGTGGCATCCACACATGCACACACACACACACACACAGGCGTGCGCGCACACACAAGCAAACACACACACACACACACACACACACACACACCACCCTTTGCCGTCCTTGTTGACTCCAGAGGCTTTTCTCTTTTGCATTGGCTACAATACCTTGATGTCACCCATCGATTGTCAGCAGCAGTCAGGGAGACGTGTGCAAGGCCCTGATTAGCATACAATTAAGATTGACCTGCTGCCCCTGGGACCGGACCAAGCTGGGGGGGTTGGAGAGAGCAGGGAAGGGAGGGAGGGGGAGAGTTGATTTGGCAAGGGGGAGGGGACAGAGGGACGGAGAGAGGGGAGCTGGGAGGGGAGAGGGAGAGCAGGAGGATGGGAGAGAGAAAGAGAGAGAGAGGGGAGGGGGAGGGCTGAAAGGAGAGGGGTTATACCAAGCAATATAGAGTGGATGAAGGGAGGGATAAAGGGATGGAGGGATGAAGGGAGGCAGTAATACAGAGCAAGAGAGAGAAGGGAAAGTATAGACGGATGAATACAGAGAGAATCAGGAGGGGGGAGAGAATTGAGGGATGAAGGAAGGGAGGGACGGAGGTAAAGAGAGAGGTGAGGGATGAAGGGGAGGGAGGTATAGAGAGAGAGGGGAGGGATAAAGGGAGGGAGGTATAGAGAGAGAGGGGAGGGATGAAGGGGAGGTAGGTATAGAGAGAAGGGAGGGATGAAGGGGAGGGAGGTATAGAGAGAGAGGAGAGGGATGAAGGGGAGGGAGGTATAGAGAGAGAGGGGAGGGATGAAAGGGAGGGAGGTATAGAGAGAGAGGAGAGGGATGAAGGGGAGGGAGGTATAGAGAGAGAGGGGAGGGATAAAGGGAGGGAGGTATAGAGAGAGAGGGGAGGGATGAAGAGGAGGTAGGTATAGAGAGAAGGGAGGGATGAAGGGGAGGGAGGTATAGAGAGAGAGGAGAGGGATGAAGGGGAGGTAGGTATAGAGAGAAGGGAGGGATGAAGGGGAGGGAGGTATAGAGAGAGAGGAGAGGATGAAGGGAGAGGGAGGTAAGGGAGGAGAGTGTGGGGTGTTTGCATGAGATATGTGCCGATCTGATTGATTCTTTGTTTCAGGCTCGGGTGGCTTGCGGGTGTGCAAGCTTGTATTGACGTCTGGGAGTCTCGCTGCTTTATGTATGGGACGGGGCCGGGGTGTTGTGTGTGTGTGTGTACAGGTGGTTTTTTGTGTGTTGTTACTCTACATTGTTTTGTGTGTGTACTGTGTGTGTGTGTGTGTGTGTGTGTGTGTGTGTTTTGTGGGGGTTCTTGCGTGGTGTTGCGTTGTGTGTGAATGTTAGTGCGTACCGTATATCGTTGATCTTAATACAACCTCCTGTCTCACAATTCCAGATTGCCCTTTCGTTCTGCAACTTCTCTTAGCTGTCTCTGTTGGTGATAAATTTCTCTTGCAGCGGTGTGTTCTTGCAATCCTTCCAAACAGCCCAGCATGTCTGCTCTCGCCATGAGAAAACTTTAAAATCCTGCTCCTGTCTATATAGTAACACCCTCTCTCTCACTTCACTTTGTTCTGATGCATTGTGTCCTCCTTGACGAACACAACATTTGTGTCAGCAGAGACGTTCTTTTGCTCCTTTCGTGACAGGTCCAAAATGCCCGCCACATCCCTCCTCACTCACACTCACACACACACTCTCACTGTATGCTCCACACAACACACACACACACGCATGCACACCGTGGCACGTCACACACACCGCTGCACAAGCAAGAAGAGTACCGCAATGAGATCGACAACATCAAACAAACCGCCTGGGGGTGGTGGCACGTGCAGACACAACTGTACTGTCCGTCACAGGTGCACGGCGGTGCACACGCACACACACAGACAGAGACATACACACTGTGTACAAATGAGAAAAGGACATGGGTCCATGACAGTGTGTGGTGCATTACTGTGTGGTAATGTGTATGTAAATGTGTAACTCTGTCCTCTGTAGTGTTGTGTGTGTGTGTGTGTGTGTGTATGTGTGTGTGTGTTTGTGCGTGCGTGCGTGCGTGTACATGCGTGTGTGTGTGTACACGTATGATGTGTGTGTACACGTATGATGTGTGTGTGAATTAAAGTAAAAGGTAAGGTTGAGGGCCTTTTTCACACTCACACCTTGTCTCACAATTCCAGATTGCCATTGTAATGGCAACGTAGTAGCGCGTACTTAGCAAAACCTACCAAACGTGTTGGCTGATAAATTTCTCTTTGAGAAAGTTTGTGTCATGCACAGATTATTTGTGGCTGGAGAGCCAGCCTAACATAATATTATCGCAAACATGGTTGTAAACTGTAAAATGTTCTCTCACTAAAATATATTGTGTATGACAATAGTCAGGCAGGCAGGCAGGCAAACTCTGCAGTCACGCCATTGAGGCCTTAATCAGGGCCAAGTATCAATAGTATTGAGTGCAGGAATCCCTTGGTGCCCTGTGGCGTTTGTTCTGATGCATTGATGCTCTATTGACGGAAACAGGACAGCCAACGGTGACAAATTAAAATGTCAGCAGAGACAGAGGTCTTTTGCCTCCTTAAGGTGGGGTGACAGGGCCCAACACCTGATAAAACGCTGACACCTCACTCACACTCACACACACACACACACACACACACACACACACACACACACACACACAGGTATGCACTCGTGCACAAACACACACACACACGTATCCATGCACACATGCAAGCACACACATGCACACACAAGCAAGAGCATACATACACTCAAACACACAGGCGCCTGTAAAGGTTCATGCATATGCACATTCACACTCACACATGCATGCCAACTTGCACACACACACACACACACACACACACACACATACACACTCAACAAATTAAAGAGACATTTTTGTGAAGACATAAGCTATGGCCACAGAGGGAATAGAATGTGACAAATCGGCTAATGACTTTGGAATCACATTAATTTGTGTAATTGTTCGTAATGTTATCTCGTACAGCCCTGTGGTTGTTAGTGTGTCCATTTTGGCAGACATTGATAATCACTTAGTTAACGGACAAAAGAAAACACACTAAATGCAATTGCCCTAGTTAGTACAATACAAATGTGCTCACTGTATCAAACACTTAGACACACACAGATGCACACAAACACATACACACACACACACACGCACACACACACACACAGACGCACACACACACTACCAACACAAACACTAACTTCCGAACTATAGTCAATTGTTTTGGCCGTAACTCTGGTCACTTCTGAAATTGTTACCACGTTCAGTAATCTCTCAATGTCACGCTGTTGGCTTATTCCAACGTTTCTGCAATGTTGATGAGTAGAACTCTTGACAGCCAACTGTCCAATCAGCCTGGGACAACTACGATAGTCCGTCCCCCAGAGTACCCTCATCAACCAACGAGGGTCAAGGGCTGCCCCTGATTGACAGCCTACTTTCAGCGCTATCTGCATTTAGTTGGTCTCTACATGACATGCATCCTAACTTTGATTCTAAGTTTGTCTTTTATTAAGAGAAAGCTTGTCTCGTATTCCTAAAAAAATACATCCAAGCGCTCAGATGGATGTATTTGTTGACCAAATTCATTGTATTATTTCATGTCCCTCCTATATTTCCTTACCTAATTCTTCCCTTTGTCTGGCTTCTACTTCCTAATTTCCACTACCACCTCACAGTTGGTCACACTACTGCTCCTCTCTTCCCTCCATTCTCTGCACCTCCCTCTTTTCCTGTACCTTTCCTCCTCCTCTAGTTCCTCCTCTTCCCCCCATCCATTTCCCGGGACCTCATGTCCTGTATCCTTCTTTCCTCCTCCTCTCTACAGCTCTCACGCCCTTCTCTCCTCTCACCCTCCTCTCATCTCCTGTATCCTCCTCCTCTTCTGCTTGGCTCTCATCATCATCTCTTCCGCCTACTCTCCTCACCCCCTACCACCCTTTTATTCTCATCTCCTCTCCTCACCTTTCCTCTCTCCCTCCTCTCCTCTCCTTCATCCTCTTTTCTCCCCAATCATCTCCTCCCTCCTCCCCCACCGTCCCCCATCTCCTGCCCTCTCCTCTCTCCTATGGCGGCGGCGTGGCCCCACACCTACAAGCCGTGACATTCCAGATGGTCTTGCTGGCATAGGAGTGAGATACCTCCAGCAGATGATCTCTGCCCTACCTCCAGCACCCCCTCCCCCCGTACACACACACACACGCACACATACCTCAAGATGAGAGGCGGAGGGGAGAGAGGGTCTGGGGAGAGCAACCAAATATGTAATTGACTGCTGCTATCTCTCCGGGTCTCATGGTGTTTCAGGTTTTTTGTGTGTGGGGAGGGGGGGTTCTTAATCAAAGGTAAGTGCAGACATCATTGATGTTGCGGTGCTTGTGAAGTATTTCAAATGGACAGTGTTTATATACTCTTTTAATAGACGTCTTCTTTAGAGCCACTTCAGATAATGTAGCACTTTATTTCATGAATTCCTGACGTACACATCTATGGCGGTGTCATCGATGTAACCTGCTCAATGGCAGAATAGTTCTTCCTTAAGGACATCAGCTGAGCCCAGGGATCAAACTAGAAACCCCTTTTTATTTCCCAGTCGAGTGGTCCTGCTCTATCTTTCCTCATGAGGCCACCACCATCACTATCACCATCAACACCACCATAACCATCACCACCATAACCCTCACCACCACCACCACCATCACTATCACCACCACCACCATCACCACCACCACCACCATCACCATCACCACCACCACCACGACCACGACCACGACCACGGCTACAACCACCATCACCACCATCACCACCACCACCATCACCTCCATCACCTCCATCATCACCACCACCACCATCACCACCATCACCACCACCCCCACCACCAACACCACCATCACTATCACACCACCACCATCACCACCACCACCACCACCAACACCACCATCACTATCACCATCACCACCACCAGCACCACCACCACCACCACCACGACCACCATCACCACCATCACCACCACCACCACCATCACCTCCATCACCTCCATCACCTCCATCACCACCACCACCACCACCGCCACCACCGTCATCACCACCACCACCACCACCACCACCATCACCACCATCACCACCACCACCACCAGCACCACCAGCACCACCTCCACCACCATCACCACCACCATCACCACCATCACCACCACCATCCCCATCACCACCATCATCACCTCCACCACCATCACCATCCCAAAATGAAATAACTCAAGTCCTTCCCCAAAAAATAACTACAAACTACAAAAGTCCATTCAAGAAAAAAAAGACAAAATATCCCACAAGACAGACCCGGGAACACGGAGCAGAGGTGAAGAATCAGGACCCATAAGAGACACAGAGAGGAGCAGCGATGTTGGGGGGTGGGGTGGGGGGGGGGGCAAGGGAGAATTTATAAGAGACCACAGAGACGCACAGAGGAAAAGAGGGAGTGAAATAGAGAAGATAGAGAAGAGAGAGGAGTGAATTCAGCGAGGCGTGGATGACAGCTTGTGACGCCACATTAGTCATGGCGTGGCAAGACAGAGGTGTCCACGCGGCCTCTTTAGCGCTGTCTCCTCTAATGGCACTGGCTCCGTGCGCGTGTGTGTACAATTGTGTGTGTGTGCGTGGTATTTGTGTGTTTGAAGGAAGTGTAGCGGAGCTTGCCTTGCCCCCCGGCACGTCCCGACCATAGACGCTGTGTGTGTGTGTGTGTGTGTGTGTGTGTGTGTGCTTAAAGTCTGTTTAGACAACGGCTGTGGCGGCGGTTGAAGGGAACGCACGAGGGACCCAACACGAGGGCTTGTGGGGCGGGGGTAGGGCGGGGTGGGTTGGGGCTGAGAAGAGAGTAGCAGAGGACTGGGTGTGGGAGCGGTTGATTCGGGGCAGTGGATGGGGGGGTTTGCTAATTGGGACAGAACATCAGGGTCAAGAAAAAAACACGAAGAAGAAGAGAAGAGAGTGAGAGAGTGAAGGAGGACAGGGGAAAGACAGGGAGGCCTGGCTGCCTAGGGGTCTGTCTTTCTCTCTATCTCTCTCCCTCTTTCCCTCTCTCCCTCTCTGGCTCTCCGCTTAATGATGCGTCTCTCTCATAATTAGCAGACGGTAATTAAAGCCTGGATCGCCTGGGTCTCTGTGGGTCACAAACTCTCTCTCTCTCTCTCTCTCTCTCTCTCTCTCTCTCTCTCTCTCTCTCTCTCTCTCTCTCTCTGTTGCCATTGCCCATCCATGACTGGCTACCAACAAGACAAACACTCATCGCCGGTCCGGCTCCAGCGGGCCCCTTGAAGCCCAGTCACAGCATCACATTGTTGACTCCATATGGGACACACATGTATTGTCATGTTTTTTATGTATGGCTCTGTCTGCACCAGATTGTGTTTATTTTATTATTTTCCTTGCTATAAGTCAGTCTGTGTGCTGCTCCGTGTGTGTGTGTGTGTGTGTGTGTGTGTGTGTGTGTGTGTGTGTGTGTGTGTGCGTGTGTGTGTGCATGTGTGGGTGGGTGTGTGTCTGTGTGTGTGTGTGTGTGTGTGTGCGTGTGCGTGCGTGTGTGTGCATGTGTGTATGTGTGTGTGTGTGTGTGTGTGTGTGTGTGTGTGTCTTTATGGGTGGCAGCCAGTGTTTTGCACACACAGTCTGTCATGCTTTGTGTTTGAGGGGACATACCTCCAGGCCAGTTTAAATATTAAGATTATGAGTGGGGGCTCCACATGCATATTTCAATGCAGCCCAGAGAAGTAGCGCATAGACAAGTGTTACTTAGTGTACTAACGCACTATGATAAGCGTAAATATCACAACGATGATCTGGAATGAACATACTATATATACATGTACTCATGCACACACAAACAAATATGCGAGTACAAACTAAAAGATATCATGTATGGAAGGAAAAAGAAAACAGACCCAGATGGTGGCTCAAGAAGGCCCAATATGCTCTAGCTGGCTTCTTCTTGGTCTTTGTTAATAAAACATCATGTTGGTGATACATTCATTTCAGACAAACTCATCACACTAACAAGTTGTTGTGGTTAATAATACATATATGAATTTATCCCAGAGGTTTCACTCTATGCCCCCACGACCCCTAGTCTAGATACACACAAAATGACGCTGTACAGGCCAAGCCCAGGCATGAAGGTTTACACGGGCATCTCAGAAACACACACACATACATGCAAAGGCAAAAAGTCATGAAATACATGTAACCAAAGATACACACACTCAAACACATATGCAAACTCATACATGTATGCCAAAAACAGACTCTGACATACACATACTTATACACACGCGAACAAACACACACACACACAAACACACCAACACAAGCACAAATACCCAAACATCACACACACACACACACACGTGTGCAAACATAGACATACATAACTATTCACAAAACGACACACACACACACACATCCCTCTTCCTCAAACAGACACACCCATATACACACATACTCTCGCACATACACGCTGACACACACACACGGCACCTTATGCATCCTTCATATGCCCAAGGTTAGTCTGGGAGAGCAGCGTACAGCAGCGCTGAGTTGGACTGCTTCGTCGTATACAATATTTGTCAGAGTTCTGTGATGGCTGAAGTTTCAGAGTTGTGCTGAGCCGAGCAATAAAGACAGCCGGGGATGCGGGGAGGGGCGGGCAGGGGGATGGGGGGAAGGGGGTGTGGTGGCTAGGGGTGTAGGGGAGAGGTTGGAGAGAGACGAAGGAGGTGGAGACAAAGAAGTAGTGGGGATTGTTTTGGTAAAGTGGGAGAAGAGAGATAGGTGTGTGTGTGTGTTAATGCGTGTGTGTATGTGTGTGTGTTAGGGGGGTTACATGTACCTCAGAGTTGTGAGGTTTTCTGAGGTTTTGATGAATGCCGAGCAGAAGCAGGAAGGGGAGAGGAGAGAGAGAGAGAGAGAGAGAGAGAGAGAGAGAGAGAGAGAGAGAGAGAGAGAGAGAGAGAGAGAGAGAGAGAGCACGAGGGTGTGAAGCAGAAGGAGAAAAAGAGAGTGTTGTTGTTCTATCGGGGACTGAGTGAAGAGGCAGCAGAGGACGGGTACAGCCAGGTGTGAGGAAGAGACTTATGTGACCTATTTTACCGCGCGTGGATGCGGCATGGTCCGAGCCGATTCTCCGCTAGAGCGCCCTCTACTGTGAAGACTGAGAATCAGCACGTACAACTGATACGGTCGCTTGATGATTTTTGTGTCTTTGTATTTTTTTTGTTAGGCTAATTTGATTAAAGAAAATTCTGCCTGTACAAACGTTTTACTTAAGAATGTAAGCTGAAACACGGAAAGTCCATGTGTTTTCTTTAAGGTTTTTAATATTTTCATCAGTTTAATTAAGATTCAGTTTCAGTTCTCCAACAGATTCCAATACAATAGATATACAGTGGATCACTTGTTCTAGGAAACATTATGAATACCATTTTAATCGTCAATGGAAAAAAAATAAGAATAGACAAAATGTGTGCAGTTCCTTCACAAGACAATCGCGTTCTTGTTAGGGCCCTCCCGGAGAGCCGCATATGATCAAGGGACTGTGTGTGCGTGCGTGTGTGTGGGAGTTCACATATGTGTTAGTGATGGTGTAGCTGGGGACAAAAACTGATAACAAAGGATCTCTCTATCTCTCTCTCCATCTCTCTCGCTCAATAGCTGTCTCTTGTTTCTCTTATCTATCGGCCTTCCTATTGTTTTTCCTATTTTCTCCTTCTCGATACATTTCACTCTTTCCCTTGAAACACCGTTTTTACCCCTCAATGTCACATTACGACAAGTGGTGGGGGGGGGGGGGGGGGGGGGGGGGTCATTAACATCGTGAATAATAACTAATTATAGAGGAAGAAACGCCGAATTGAATAGCCATATTTGAACCGTAAGCACCCTCAGTGAGTAAACTTCCATTCATATTGTCATCGTTTTTAGGGCGGCCACCCATGGCGCCTTCTGCGAGGCTGGCCAATGTGACTGATGCGTGCATATTGAGAGTGTGTCTCGTCATCTCCGGCGTCCATCACCACGCACATTGACTGTGACTGTACGGTTCAACTCATTTAGGTGTGTGCGCGCGCGTGCGTATGCGTGTAACTGTGTGCGCGCGTGCGCGATTGGTTAATGGCGATCGATTGGCTTGTTGTTAATCACTTTGCTTTTGAGAGCACCTGGCAGGGTCGCATTGATCGCGCATCGATCAGTTACATCGTTCGCCTGCGTGACTGCGGCGGCCGCCGTGTTTCCGAACTCACTATAGTCGTTTAGCTGTCTGTCGGCGCAATATTGTCATTATGACACCCCGGTGGCGGGTGAACCAGTCAATGGCTCTCCGCTGACGTATGGCCGCTGCAGCAGCGTTAAAACATGCCCACTCAGCCCAAACTTTGATTAACATGCGGAGGCTTACAACGACGGCGTCTGAGCCCTATAGCCCTGCAAAGTGTATCTGTTTTGTGTGTGTCTTACTGTGTCTTCCTGACTTTGCATTGGTAAATAGATAACAGTTCAGCTTTGCATTGGTAAATAGCTAACAGTTAATGTTTTTATTTTATGTAAAGAGTTGATATTTTGTATTAGGCCTGCACTTCTGTTGCAGAGCTCAGACTGTGGTCAGATAAGGTGAAGATGTGGTTTTGAATAACAAATAGAATCCCCGCCTTTATGTTTGAAACGCTTGCCGTTGTGTTTGTATTGCTCTCGCTCTCTTCCATCTATCTTGCTCTCTTCTCTCTTTCCGCCTTTCTTCTTTCCTCATTAAATTTTTGTACCCTGGTGTGGCCGGCTCTCGCCTCCATTACAAACCTTGTCTAAAGTAATGAGTTTAAACTCAGGGCACCTGTCTCAGCCTGGGATGGAATCAGGGAGCAGGGAGGTGTGTGTGTGTGTGTGTGTGTGTTTGATTGTTCTGTGTGTGTGTGTGTGTGTGTGTGTGTGTGTGTGTGTGTGTTGGGGGGGGGGGGGGGGGGGGGGTTGTAAGTATTTTGTACCAATCAATGAATATTTACTCACATCTTTACTCATAAATTATTGCACACATGTCTACGCTTGGATGTCTATGCATGGTGTGTGTGTGTGTGTGTGTGTGTGTTGGGGGGGGGGGGGGGGGGGGGTCTGTCCTCACCCAACCCAGTCTCACACCAAAATGTAATATAGCTACGTTGTTCCACAGTGGAAAACGTAGAAGTTTCACAACAACAGCACTAAAATTGTGAGATGCCTACGTTTTTTTGGCCTATTCTTTTCTATAGGCCTGTGTCCACGCCACATGACTTCAAAAACATTTAAAGACATTCTCAATGGAAAATGCAATATTTTGATAACATTTCTATATCTGAGAATCAGACATGCATGTTGGATGGGTAGGGTGTAGGTCTAAGAAGAACTTCAGCTCAAAATCTTGCAAGTGTGTGAGGTGCCACGAGATGAGCATTTGCTGAGGCTTTGTGAGTCACTTCTTGTAGGGCTGGAGCCCCCAAATTGATAATTGTATGTCCTTTGAGACCCTCTTTGACATAAAAGAGACCCCAGGTCTATAGTGCACTTGTTAGTGTCCTTGACCCCTAAGTCACCTACTCATTGCATCACTTCTTGTAGGGCTACGACCTCCTAATTGATCATTCTAGTATATTTTAATGCCCTCTTTCATATATAAGACACCACCACCACTGGGGCGTGGCAACAATTCTTCATATCCATATGGGGAGGGGGTGCTTGTGGACAGTAGGGGTACACCATACATAAATAGGAAGCTTGAAATAAGCATTTCACTCAACAACAGACATAGTCAATACACACTCAGGATGAGGAATGATCTCTCACACATGATAAATGAATGAATTTTGTCAAATAAACCTACCTCGTTTAATCAATGAGCTTGGTGTTTTGCTTTCACGAATAGGTTAGCGGCTGTGTAACTATCAAATCTGTTCGTGCTAACACATCTCTCGAAGTACTAGCCCTCAGACAGTGATAAAAAATACAAAAACTAGTCACGTTGATTACAAAAGTAATTTATTAATTACAATGTAACTATGTTAACTGCGGTTTGCCTTCTAAAGGCACCTTAGAATGTGTGTATATTTCCTAGCCAGCGAACCTAGTTTACGCCAAAAACAAAACCATTTAGCTCAGCTGCCACACGTAACGTCGTTATGGCAACCAGTGCACTGTGGTTTAGAGTAAAAGCTGGCTAAATCATTAGATCTTTAGATTAGTAAATGACTGAAGTGCACTATTGGTGATAAATCCTCATCTAGGGTTGTGTTAATGAACCTTTACATAGAACTCATAAACTCGTAAGCAACGTGAACTGTATACACGTACCTCATCACAGCGTCCCGCTCCTATCACAGGAACCAAGAATCAATCATTTCGGGGGTTGTTCAGAATATTGTGTTCATATTACATGTTCACGTTCATGTATTAAATACAAGATATATGCGTGCATGTTACAGAAAATGAAATGATGGCCATATAGGTCGGAAACAAGCGTGTATGGATATATACGAGAACTGGGGGCGGGGTAGTTCCAAACAAAAATGTAGCTCATGGTTCCACATGAAAAAACGTGTTGTGTATCATTTTGTTTATTTCTTAAACAGAATATAGCCAACCCCGATTATATTCCCTTAAAACCCCAAATGAGCATGAAAAAATGCCACGAGCAGTTTAACTAACTATCATATTGTAGCGACCCTGCAGGACTAAAATGGGAGAGACTCTTGGGGAGTTCATGGGGGGAAGATGTTGCCCTAGTTCAGCTGATAGGTCAGGTTCAGAAAAGGGGAGGAGGCTGACAAGGGAACAGAAAGGAGGAGGGACTTAGAGGAGAGCCTGAAGAGAGAGACCTCGAACGTTACTCCCTATTATTTACCTAACTAGCTAGTTTCGGTTACCAGCCTTTTTGTTGTTTTGGGCACTCTTCCAACCCCGTTATTAACCTGTATTTTAGGGCAATAAAACCCGGTTATCCGGTTAAACTTCAGCCACCGTTTCCTCATCATTCAGCTAGCTAGCAAGCTGTGCGGCAGAGCCGCAAGCGCTACATTGGTGTCAGAAGTGGGATCAACCACGTTCCCATTCCCTGCACGACAGCTAGCTACCACTGCTAACCACCACCGAAGGAACGAGATGGCTGAGCGTTTCGAAAAGTCGGACCTCTATACAGAAACACAGATGAAGAAGCCAACGGATGACGGTCAAGTTGTAAGGAGAAAGACAGGAAAAACGACATACTCTTCGCTCGCCACATTGCTGACGGACGTCCCGGATACTGCACCCGCCAGACCATGCGCCGGAGTAATAAAGGTAAACAATCCAGACGCATGCCGACCTCGCATCGGCCAATCAGTCAGCGATGATGTCACCCCTCTGACATATTCCGAAGGTAAAATGGGTTGCCAACCAAGTTCTATCCCAGATTTAGAGAAAGACATTACAGCTAGAATAGAGGATGGCTTTATCCAGAGAATGAGTATTGCATTGGAGTGTGCTTTTGGACATTTCCTGAATAGCTCTAGAGACAGCACTAGGCCTATGGTGGGAGGAGAACCACAGGGTTGTGTGACTAAACTTCATGAGTCAGAGATAAATGCTAATGCTAACCAGGATAACACTAATGATGATGGGTATGCTGCACTTGATGTTCTGTATTCACAACCCACCCACCATTCAGGTGAGGGCGCCAGTGCAGATACCTACCCTGTGGGGAGACTTGGAAAGTGTAGCTCCCTTACTGCGACCCCAGTTAGTTCACCTGCTGCTGCTAACCAACCAGGTGACCTGGTACCTGCTCTGACTACCGCGCTAACTACATCCTTGATGAGTGTGCAAAAATCAGCCCCAGCCCCCAGGGCTGAAGGTTGGGCGCTATGATGGACTCACTTCATGGGAAACATACTGGGCCCAGTTTGGTCTTCTAGCAACAGCCAATGGCTGGTCCCCTGCCGAGAGAGCTGTCCATTTAATCTCAGCATTAGAAGGTGAGGCTAGGAAGGTACTGCTGGATGTGACTGCGGCCGACCTGGAGAACCCACAAGCTGTATCCAGGGCCCTAGAGAGATGCTTTGGGGACACCATCCCCACAGTTGTGATGCGGCAGAGGTTCAACGAACGAGTGCGGGCAGCTGGAGAAAAGCTAGGAGTGTTTGCGGCAGCGCTGCACTATCTTGCTCAAAGAGGATTCCCTGAGTTTAATGATGCAACGCGCTTGGTGCTAACCAAAGAGGCATTCATTTGTGGCCTTCTACCCCTCCCATTACGCCAACAAGTCCGGCCTGCTGACCCACAGACCCTGGAAGCAGCTCTAGAGAAAGCACTGGCAGTGGAAGACATCCTCATAGAAGGTTTCGAGCATCACATCAGACAGGTGTCGACACGCCCTAAGAATCATGCCTTTCAGTCTGCCGGACCAACTTCTCTGCCGATGGGCCCAGGACACCCCCCTCCCCCCCCCCCACGGTCACCAGAAAATCGACAGAGGCAAATCTGCTGGAAGTGCAACCAGGGAGGTCACACATGGCGCTTCTGACTAGTCCCTGATTCCGCCTTGGGTTCACCGGCGTTGAGAAACGCTCGAGGCTCGGTGTAGAGGGGAGCAACCCGAGCCACCCTTTGCTCCCCAGAGGTTGTGATACTATACCTGCAATAAAAGCGCTTCACCTCCCTGTTACTCACGCACTTTGCACCCAAAATACATTTAACGCTGGCAGCTGCCGAGTACCCATATTGGTCAATGGTCAATTCACCCACGCCCTGCTCGACTCAAGCTCAACTGTGACTCTCCTTCGCCCTGAATACCTGCCAGCTGGAACTCAACTCCAAGCCACCGATGTCCCGCTCATCACAGTCACCGGGGGAAAAGCTCCCATGCCTGGGTGGTGTGATGCACAGATCC
Source organism: Lota lota (assembly GCA_026745465.1). Classification (NCBI taxonomy): domain Eukaryota; kingdom Metazoa; phylum Chordata; class Actinopteri; order Gadiformes; family Lotidae; genus Lota; species Lota lota. The sequence continues at coordinate 4,395,131 of JACYXH010000522.1, forward strand.
AAGTGGGAGCTTATTCAGCCTGCCAACCGGTCTGGGTCGCCGAAGTTACAGAGAATTGTTTACTTGAACTGGACTTTCTGTGTAGGGCAAGGGCAATACTGGACATCAACACACAAACCCTTACGTTTCCGGACGGGATGTCCATCCCCTTTCTGAGTGATCCCCTCATCCCCGAAATGACTAACAAAGTGATTGGGGATATTGACATACAAGGAGACCCACCATGTTCTCCAGACCATCCTCCGGGGGAGGCTCCTTTTGCAGAAAGTCTTCTCCCACTGCCCGATGACAACCCCACAGCCCCAGTCCCAGTGGACAACCAGCCACATTTACCTGCAGTTATACAGACCGCAAGTGTAGCCCCCATCTCCGAGAAAGAGTCAGCAGCCAGTGCAACTGTCAAGGACCTTTGGGAGAAGAATCATGTAGGCCTAAACTTGGAGCAGCAGGATAGGGTCTGGAACCTCCTGCATGAGTATCGTCACAGTTTTCCCACCAACTCCAATGATGTGGGTCTCACGCACTTGGTTCAGCACTCTATCAATACTGGGGATGCACAGCCAATCCGCCAGCGGCCTAGGCGACTTCCTTATGCCAGCCAAGCTGTTGCGAACCAGATGCTACAAGAGATGGATGATGCTGGCATTATCGAGCCATCAGAAAGTCTGTGGGTGTCATCAGTCGTTATGGCTCCTAGGAAGGATGGTAAATTGAAATTTTGTGTCAACTTCCGACCCCTGAATGACAAAACAGTGAAGGACTCCTATCCACTGCCGCGGATAGACGAGTCCCTTGACTATGTGGCCGGCTAAGCCTGGTTTTCCTCTTTGGACCTCCGGAGTGGATATTGGCAGGTGGCCATGGCTCCAGAGGACAAAGCCAAGACCGCCTTTACCATGGGACGGGGTCTGTGGCAGTTCACCACCATGCCGTTTGGGCTGTGCAACACCCCAGCACCCGGTGTTCCCCCCGAGCGCTGCCTCGTCTACCTCGATGACCTCCTTGTCCATGGGCCCAGTTTTGACTCAGCACTTGAGAGCCTGAGAGAGGTACTGGAGCAGATCAAGTATGCAGGCCTGAAGTTTCATCCCGGGAAGTGCAGCTTTCTGCAGCGGGAGGTCTCCTTCCTGGGTCACAGAGTAAGTGGAGCTGGCATCATGACAGAACCAGAAAAGGTTGCGGCTGTCCGGGATTAGCCTACCCCCACTGATGTCCACCACCTGAGATCC